>JAGQDJ010000235.1:0-65773 GCA_022885665.1 Triops longicaudatus | reverse complement strand
TATATATATATACATTTATTTTTAAATTATTAAATGTATTCAGATAGAAACTAAAATGACCAGAAAAGGTTCAAGAATCATGATAAATGCGTGTTGATAGACTCTTACCTTACACGGAACTACACGAAAAGCCGACAAGCCAATAACTTTTTCACTGCCTCACATTCGGAGACAAATTTTACTTCAATAAACTTAAAACAAAATGCGTAAGCCGGCAATATTGCAATTAATGTTGAGTTGGGTTAGGGTTTCTTAATTCTGCTCAAAATGCATTCTTAATCTACATATGAAAAAAATCTGTGCAATATTGGTTCAATTTATGTAATGTCTAGTTTATAAAAAATGCTGAACTCGAAACCTTCCCAAACCATAAAAATTTGCCACTGAGTTATTCAGACCTACCAGATTTTTTCCCGTTTTCTTTCCTTTTTGTCTTTTGTGAAGAATAGGGGAACCGCATGTTAAAATCGGTCGCCTTTCGTTATGATTAAGGAGAGTCGTATATTACACGTCACACCAGTCCGAGCCTGCCATTCTTACGTTCGTTTTTATACACTAAAAAATAGAACTGCTACAGTTTGTCCACGCCCTCTCTACGGATATGCTGCTGTTACGAATCTGGAGTCATTTATTAACAAAACTCTTTCGTTCACTGAAGCTTGTACTCGTGACGTTCAATGCTATTCAATGCTTAGAAAGTTTGGATAGGTTAAAAATGGCTTAATTTTCTTTCACTCCCTTTTACGTAGTGCAAATAAATCAAAGAAGTTATAGAGCGCAGTGTTTGTTTTTCAACTATTTATAAAGAAAAATACGTTAGAGGAACTGTGAGAAGCTTAAAATAAAGCCATGCTGGAGGCGTGGTTTGCTTTTATTCTTAAGATCTAAAACCCTTCCGGAAACTCCACCCAAAGTCAGCGAGCCACAAGAACGCCAATTTCGGGCAAAATTTACGTGCTTGCAGATTAGAAAACCCATGAAAAGAACTTGAGAAGTAATGTGCAGTAACGACACTTTGAAGTTTAACAAATGGACATTATAAATCCCAAGGGACCCTACGGGGAAAACAAAAGAAAATTGGGAACAAAAATCGTTAGAAATGATCTTTTGATATCCCTACTCTGTCTTTGCTGTTCAGTTTCTAACCGGAAAATTGCCTTTTTTTAGCAGAAACCTTATTGTTTGTTCACAATGTAACGAAATTTAATACAACTGGCCAGTGGCATATCTAAGGTATAGTGAGCAGGGCACATGCCTGGGACGCCATTTTCATGGCGAGCAATTTTGTTTTTCATGCTGTTTTTCCTAAACTTGCTCTCTATATGAATTTTTCCTAAGCTTTCGATTGCTACGTGGTAGGAACAAGGCCTGGTTCGTCAGGAGCTTCTAAGAACAATTAGCACATTTTTTCCGGTTTTCTCCTTCCTGTTCCGAAAAGCGCGCCTATAAGGATCCGCGACCGGCGACAAGGGGTTAAAATCGACAGAGACGGTGGGCTAAGACAATAGGTTGCTCCAGTTAGTATAGCCTCAACAGAGAGAACCAACGTTTCCACGAGTAAAACAACACTTCAAGATTTACGTGACCCAGTGTAGTGGTTACGATACGAAAAATGAAAACAAAGAAACCAAGACTGTAGTACGTAATGCCAACAATTTACCGGGTAAGTTAATGTTTTAAAAGAGAAATGTAGGAATTTTAGTCAATTCGTCTCGTGTTGTAAAATCTGAGTCATGAAACAAATTAAACAGTAAGAACCCCAACTATTGTCCTAGTATCTAATATGCCTCCAAACCTGACCTCCTGACAGAAACCGACATCTTTATTCAACCACTGCAAGCTACATTAATTGTTTTCAATTTTTGGAGAAAAAAACTTACGGATAGAAAGTCGCTTCATTTCTAATAGTTAGGAGAGTAAAATTATATCGACGCTTTAGCCGCAAAATTTTTAATGCTATAGGTTTCCGGGTAGCTCGTTCAAACTTTATTAATTAGATGCTATTTCTTTAGTTTATAAGGAAGTGTTTGCTTCAAGAATAAAACTGCAACTATAACTGCAAGACACAACCAAGCATTTAAAAAACTATATCAACGAGATTACTAATTTCATACTTTTTATTTATTATTAGCATCAGTTTTATCAACCGGGATGTTTGAGGCTCGCAGAGCACAGCATTTTTTAAGCTTTTCAAGAGAAACGACAATTAAAGGATATATTAGTATAATGTGATAACTTGCGAAGTTTCTTATCGCATCCGGGAAAGAAACTGAAAAATAATCGTCTGGAGTCCTTAGTTATCAAAAGCAACGCTGAAGTTTTTCTGTGCACAAGGAACCACCTCGAAAACGAATATCCCGATTTGAGTTTCCTTTTCACCATAAAGTTAAGCTTCCGTGAGGTGTATACCGATTTCCGAAATTTAGTTAATTAATGTATGGAATATTTTGATTCCGTTATTACACTTTTCTGTTAAGTCTAAATCAGATGGATTAGTTGAAATTCAAAACTCTACTGTTAACATAATTTGGTGATATACTATAGGTGAGACCAGGCACGTCAGGTAGTTTTACACTTCAGTATTTAACTTGCCAATGTTGTGTGCACCAGCGCTTTATACGTTTGTAATTTGCAGTATTAGTTCTTAGTTTGATATTTGCAATATAATTTCGAGCCAGAAAAGACAAATTTCGCCATGTATTTGCATATTTTTTTTTTTGGGGGGGGGCTTTTATTAATTTGCCTTGGGCGCCGTTGACCCTAGATTTGCCACTGCAACTGGCACAGTAAAAAATAGTAAAATGAAAAATAAATAATGCAGAACGCAGCCAAAATGAATGAAAAGGTAAATTTGTAAACCACAGAACGAAACCATAAATGGAAATATTTGTTTAAAAAATATTGGAAGTAAAAATAAAAAAGATGTAAACGATTCAACAGGTCAATCAGAAAAACAGACATTGAAGAGTATGGAATTCACAATGTCTGATTTCCAGAAGATTATTAAAGAGTATCCTGCTTTTCTGATACTGCGGGTTCCGAATTACTGAAGATTGCTCGATCATTTCAAAACTGGAGAGTTCTTTGCCAAATTCTAACAAAGCAATCAGTGAAGACTGTTATGAGCACTTCACGTTCCCTTGGACTCTTCTCACTTTCTGAAAACTCCAAAATCAACGTACCGTTAGGTAATCTTAAGTAAATGCTGCAAGAGTGTAACATCTCTCCTAAGAAAGAAATGCCTTTCCGTACGCTGAGTTCCTTAACCGCACCTCTTTGCCAGAGCAATTCGTTTCCGTTTATCTTACAACGTCGACTTCATGCACAGTTTCCTCAGCTCCCCTTTCTTTTCCTTCTCACATTTTTACAGTTTTTTTTTCTTAGAAAAATATCTTGCACGCCTTCGTGTTTCTTTCGAAAACGTTCCCAAGACTCCCAAAGCGAGTAATCCCATGGTCCCATCAACGTCCTCCTCGACGTTGGTAGCTCAAATTATGTTCTGCTACTGAGCAGAAGCAGAAAAAATATTATTTCACGAAAACGGTTAGTATGGCCTAGCAGTTCTTCCGTCTTTTTTAAAGTAAAGAAATGGCGCTTAAAGACACGATGCACGGAAAAAAGCAAGGCGCAAATTACATCCATTACTCCACTTCAGTTTTATGACGTCACAACATTACTAACTTTCAATAAAGTAACGATTTTTCTTTCTCGGATGCGCGCCTTAAACTTCTTAATTTTGCTAGTTTAACTATCCTTGTCATTTCGGCAAAAATTTCGTAAATGAGGTGTGCTATTAAGATTCCTGCCATTTTTACCCAAGACTGCCGTTAGCGGCGCTAGTTTAGAATGGACGGTAGCCTATTGACTCGTGCAAACTTACTCCTTGGAGAATTTGAATTTTGCCAACCAAAACAAGCTAGCTACTCAAGCAAGTAATCAGACCAAATTATGAACGAGCTTCCTGAAGTTAGTATTGATCTGTACGAACGTAAAATTGTATAAATGTTGTATTAACATATATGTGCTCTAGAGCAAATTAAATAGACACCAGGTTAATTTTCTCATGGTTAATTTTCTCATGAGAAAAAACATCCACGAAGATGTGTCATTTCGTGTAGTAACAGCGAAACCAGTAGGTACTTGTGACATTTTAAAACGTGCTTTAAGCTGTTGATGACTTTTCTTGGGCACTCGATAGCTATTTCCTCGTATAAGTGCTACGGTGGGAGAGGGCAGTGGGAACACAAGGCAGATGAAACAAAAAAGAGTACTGTAAAAAGCTTGCATAACTGTCTGTGCTCCACACGCATAATCAAACATTTTGAAAAGTTGTCACTTTGACGTTATGTCTCGACATCATCAAGAAGTATCTACATAGAAACACATGCATTTCTTCACCTGTCGTCCGTAGCCGTCTTGTAAATTATAGCGATTACAAAGTTTTTCAAAGTCCTATTTTTGATTCCTCCTCCCTTTTTTAGCACTACTGACACCAATCGATCTGGCAAGCAAAAATACATTTCCGAACGGCAAAACTACTACAGATGGAGATGACAATAAACGTTACGTCGCAAACGGGATGTCGGTCTTCTCGAATCAACTCACATCCATTTCTAGAGGACGAGTGGGAGTCTATTGGAAGGCGAGGCGCTAGAAATATGAAGTAAAAAGTATGAAATAGTGATATGGGGCTAGAAAAAAAAAACACTTTGTATACTTGGAAGAACACTAGTTTTCAATCTTTTTTTTATTAAGCTCACATCGTCGTATTTAGTAGCCGGAGCACCACAGCATGTGTGATGCAACAGTTTTGTCGTACACGAAATTTAAAATAAAAAATCAGAAAATAATCTTAATTGTACCCGTCGCGTTTCTACTGCATTTATAAGATTGTAAATTTCACTGCTCATAAGTAAAATTTATAGAGCGACAGAAAAGAAACGATGCTCAGACAAGGTAAAATGCGGTACCTTGTAGCGTGAAGTTTATTCTTTATTCTCCATTCTGATCCTTGTCTTTTCTTTCTCACTTACTTTTTTCCTTATTACTTGTATGATTTAAAATACAACAAACATTCTGAATGTTGTTTATTTTTTTTAGTGCAATTTATAGTGAGAATGCTACTAAAACTATTGCAATTTCAACCAGGTTCTCTGTGAGAGTTCCGAAAGAAATTCTTCAAAAGGTGAAGAAGTAAATGGCAAACGTGCTTTGAACTTCCGGTCCGGAATCGACAGCGAGAACGGGGAAGCAAAGAACAAGAAATAAAGGGCCGCATTTCTCTCGAAAGTACAGGACACATAGCAAGCGTTGTAGTTACAAGTAAGGGTTATTCCAGAGCCACTTATCGTAAAACGAGCTCTTTATACATGGGTCTTTAATGGAAGCAAAACTTCTCGTAAAACTCAGCTCAAAGCCTTACCAAAGAACGTATTCGCCCTAGAGATTTTATAGAGGCAAGGTTTGCAAAAAAAGGAGGAGGTTTATAACATTCAAGTAAGCTCAAGTTTCACATTTTGATTTTTTTTATTTAAAGAAAAGCTTCTTATTGTACTACCTAACCATTTTATAGTCCGTACGACCCTCAAAACAGCCTCATGCGCTCTTCCTGGTATACGCAATTACTCTTGTAAGAACTCACCCTCTTTTCTTCGTAAATATCCCTATTACCGGAAAACATTACCCAACCGTGAGCCCTCAATTTGGAGAGAGGATAATGTGGAAACCAACTCAACGAAATTTTTTTTCCATTGTGTTACGTAAAAAAAGGAAAAACGAAATATTCTATGCCCGAGAATCTACAGGAGAATGTTTCTAGTACTTCCGTATTGTATTTTAATTAAATTTGGTTGTATTTTTTTCCAGTTGCTCCTGAGGTGAAAAATGGTTTAAGTTGTTTAAGCGTGCTTACGACGGTTTATGCAAAAAAAGTACAAAAAAAAATGTCCAGCTTTGTTTGATTTTAGGCAACTTTAGTTCTAAATTAACCTAACATGACTTAAAGTAAGACATTTAAACATAACAGAAAGCCTAAGATAACCTAGTTAAACTTGCCTTGTGTACGACCGTGAGCTTGGCTCAAGTCGGACGAGTCAATAAGAAAACTAACCTAACCTGACATAACCTTGTTGAACGTGCTTTGATCTAAACTGTTTAATGTAGTGTAACGTAGTTTTACATAATTGAACCCAACTTTACCTAACCTAATCTATAGGCTATTTTATCCTAATACCTAACAAGAAGCTGATGTTGCACATAGATTATCAAGCTAGAATATAGGCTCAAGAAACAATATTCCTTACGCCAGACGGACGCAGTGGGATAAGATTCAGCATCTTGAAAAGGAGTCCTAGAAGAATAAAATACAGCAAGAGATGAATGAGAAAGGATTCGGAGAGCGAAGTTTTCTAACTTTGAATGAACGCTGTGGGAAGTACGGAACATTTTTGAGCAAGTAAACAAAAAGTTTTTGAAACCTCAGTAAAAGATTGGATGACAGAAAAACAAACCCACGAATAACTTTCACTACATTCAGCCGACTTCGCAAAAACTGAAATCTGCGACTGAAAGTCGCACTTAGTAATAAATTATGAACTTCGAACAAAAAATCGCACAGACGAGCACGGCTCCTAAAAATGAACTGAAGAATAAATTTGCTAGCATTGAATGAATGGCATTTAAAGACTCGATGTGAAGAAAGTAACTAAAGAATGGATTGCTATGCGGTCGATGGATACAGTACAAAATGAATGAATGACTGAAACCGTGTCTGAGTTTTCTTAACGTCAAACAAGTTACAGGAAAGAGGAATGCTTTTTTCTCTTATCTGCAATTTATACATTAATGCTCATTTTTCAAAGAAAGGAAAAAAATACTGTAATCTTTGCCACTCCTTGGTCGTTTACAACAACTGGAAGCACTGATCAAAATGGTAGGAAGTTATTCCTTTCAACCAAAGTGTTGCGCCCCTTCTATTCTTACATCAGTTTTTGTTGGTTTATTTCGGGCCTCCCGACACTTGTAAGGCGAAAGATTTGTGTACTATGGCTAGTTGCATATCCTTCAGGGCGCGTCTAATGATTTTATGCGTTCCACACTTCCGTGAGTGCGTATCGGACTATTGCAGCTAACAAATGTATCTGTGTGTTAAATCCGGGAACACACACTTAGGAGGATGTAAGAATTCTTGAGAAGCCTACAATTCGTCTTCTATTTCTCTTTATGACAGGATAATTCGGCTGTGGGTCATTACCCACCACTCCTATAAAAATCGGGTCAGTAGAAATACAACCTGCCAGTAACTTTCTGCAACACAGCCATCATTTCCCTTTCCACCATCACCTCCTTATGGCAACCAGAGCGTATGACACTGAGCCAAATTCAAACACTCTTGAAAAAGTTCTCATAATTTCCTACTATTAGATACAGTACGTTTTATAATTCGTATTACAACTCGTATTCGTATTACATATTCGAACTACGAATTATTTGTGAATGCAAAGAAAAGTCTTAAGTGAATGCAAAGAAAAGTCTACAGTAACTTTGGATTGTCACTAAGCGACTAAATTGGAATCGCAACAATGATTTACCAATATTGCAACTTACGACCTCTACATTGCTTCAAGATCAAGCTCCAGCCTTTTCCCGTCAGTTGTGTGATTCAATCTTCATCCTACGAGCACAACAGAATTTGCACAACAAGGGGAGTAAACACAAAAATGGGATCTATTCCATTTTCCATAAACTCGCAGAAAAAGGGAGTTCCACTATCTTGTCGTGCTTCAATTTTTTTCTTCGTATTGATCATCCTTCACATTCTTGATTCTCTGCCTCTTCCCCTAACTCCTAAAATCCCTTGCCTAATAAAAAGAGGTCAGCTAAGTCAAGCATAACTCAATGACTATTGCAAATTTGGCCAAGCTTGGGAGCAGCATGGCTTGTTAGTGTTAGCAGGCGGATTTCTCCTGATCTCCTAGAAAGTCGTTGACTTTTTCAAGTATCAATATTCCGACTACGCACCCTCTCCCGCACCCCACATAAACCCCAAACCCACCCTTTTATCCTCCAGTCAATAAAAAGAACTCTTCCCATTGTTAGACTCAACGGCCACAAGCTGCAAAACTATGGTTAAAGCCATCTTCCCCAACAGATTCCTCGATGGCCTTTCAGGATCTCTCCAAATCAACCACGATCGGCCATCCAAAGTGGGGCAATTGAAATCTCAAGTAGCAGCAACAATGAATGGCCGGTTTAACGAACCCTAAAGCGAAAATTCCAAAACTTTTCAACGAAACAAGCAACATCTCTGTCTCAAAGTCCCCAACAATGAAAAATTAATGACGCCAGACAGAAAAGATCAAGTGTAGACTGTGTTGTTGTTATATTCGTCCCGCCCCTTTCCACTACTGATCCAGTGAACAATACAACGAATACCGGCAAGGACGAAGAGCCAAAAGGGCTCAAGAGTATTTAAGGAATCCAAATATTAAATCGAAAAAGAAAATAAGAACAAGAAGAAACAATCCCATAAAATTATACTTCTACTGTTTTTCTAATTGGCGTTGTTAAAATTTCTTCATTAAAACAAACAGAAATAAGGCAGTTAAAAAAGGATTAGAAAGGTTGTAGCAACAATACTTAAGATTGTAAAATACCGAGTGATTGAGTTTCGATAGAAAAAGAATAAGCGAATCTGTCTTTACTTTCCTGTCTTGGGCATTTGTGATCAATGTCCGATGTTGAACACACGAGAAGAGCGCAAGTTCGCACTTCATGTGTCGTAAAAAATCGTGAAAAAAAGGTTCAAAATGATGTGCAATTCGTCGTCCTGGAGTGTGGAAAATGTGACACGAAAAGGTATCAGCTCTACCACCAAAGCACCGTGTGTTGTGCAACAAAAACAAGGTTTGGTAACTGTAAATCCTTCAGCGGCAAGATGGCGGCCGTTCCTTTACCAGCCGGCGCCGAAAAGGACGAAAATCATAATAATAAAACATAAGAGCTAGGGATTTTGTGCTGTAAAGGTGTATTAGGTTGCTCTGGCCTAAGAATTCTTCTCTTGGAAAACGAGCATGTGTAAGGAAACGACACATACACAAGACTTCCGAAAACGCAAGAATAAAACTACACAACAATAGTGGCAGGGAGAAAGGTTATTGGTCTCCTATATAGTGTTGTTTCTTCTCACATAAAAATTCGCCCTTTTCCCTCACATGTCGTAGCCATATAGAGAGCTGTCGTGAAGGAAGGATTTCGTGAGGTGAGAAAGGGAGTGAACGAGACACGTGGGGGTGGAAGATGGAGTGATATAGCGATATTGTTGCGGGGAGAACGGGAATTGAAGCAACGACCCAAGATTTTCTTCCCCTCGATACATAAAAAACGACATTCTTACTTTAAAGCTGCACCCCACCTTTACTTCACCCTCAATCGAGTTCACACAGACCTCCCATGTTATCAAAGAAGGTGGGTGGATTTATACGAAAAAAAAATAAAATAACTGAGTAAAGGCGTTCAATTTGCGGTAAAGCTCTTTGACGCCTTCTGACACCCCAGCAGGGCTCAACAATGAACGTGTTTATGGCACAACTACACCAAAGTAAGCCTCGTTGAGTTCTACAACCTGCATTTTGTTCTAAAATTAAGTTTCTTGGTTATATATATTTAAAAAAAGAAACGACAAAACTTTCATTGTTATTACGTGTAAAACTCAACAGAAAAACTTCTTTGACTGCAAGTACTGTATTTCCTTGCGTTTCGTACACCATAAATGATAATAAATATTGATAGTACACTTTTGTGTATATTATCAGAGTTCCTTTCAATAAAAAATTCACTAAATATTTCCAAAACAATAAAACTCAACAAGTCTCCATCTCAGTGTACTCAGTCAATACGTTTTAGCGAAGGAAATTCATACCAATTTTTGACAGAAAACAACGAAAAGCAAATTAGTCAATTATATAAATAAACAAATTGATGCAAAAAAGGAACAAAATGCGAAAGAACATATGCTCGTGAACAAGCAGAAATGAACTTAAAAAAAGGACAAATGCAGTAGCATTCCGACTGTTACTTAAAATCCTATTTCACATACATGTAGAGCAGAGTTAGGGTAATTGTTCATTAAGTCAGTTTGTTTGTTGTTCCAAACGTCTCCAGCGGGAATAACAGTAATTAACGGCTTCAATCAATGGCATCAATATAGCGTAAGCTAATATAAATTGTGTTTAATATACTAATAACTATAGTAAAAAAAAAGAAAATGAAATATGCGTGTATACAAAATTTTGCGATAACGTGAACAAACTTCATGGATGAGGGTGGAAAATTTTCCAATGTCAATGAAGATTCCTGCGAATTTTATTTGTAGTGTATTTGGTATATTTTGTTTCCAAGCCTGTAGGGGAGCGTACCAATATCCGAACGTAAACAAGAACAAGGTCGATGTGCATTAAATGAATAATTCGGAAGAATTATTCCACTTACGTTACCGAAGCAATTTCGTGCAATAATTTTTTCACTTGTCATAATTCGAAGCTCCTGTACAAACATTTTTATTTCTACGTAACTTACATTTTAAGTGCTCGTATTCCGGCATATTACTCTTACCACGTGTGAAACTGGCGTAAGAAATGTCGAGCTTGGGAAAGGAAACCGTGAGTAGTAACAATGAATCTGACTGAAGCCTCTATGCTCTTTTTCTAATTACTTTCTCTAATTTTTTTCTAAAACAAGAATTGTTTTACACTTGAAGGAACAAAGAACTGAAGATAAATGTCTGGGGGGAAAAAATTGAGAAGAAGGGACCCATTAGATACAGACGGAAGAATCGAATCTTTTTGGAAGAGGAAGAAACGTTAGAAGAAATGAGCTGGAGCACTTATAAGGGATTCCAACAGTGAAAATTCACGTTTTCCGTGTGAGAAACTGAAGTTTACGTTGAACGAAAAGTATCGCTACGGTTTACTGGTACTCTGCTATAGTGGTGGGGAGTTTTCTAATAAGCAAACTAGGAGATAAAAAAAAACTGAAGAAGCACTTCGGGAAACACTTGTTCTGTTACTCTTAAGATTTTCAGTTAAGTATCTTGTGCTGGTTCTTTATTATTTTCTCCCTCAAACCCTTGAACTAAGTGCTTTCAAGCAAATTGTAAAGCTAACAGGAATCAACAGAATATTCTAGAAATCTTACATGTGAACTACTCTGTTACTGCGACTTATAACAAGTTTATATGGAATTTTGCTACAAAAAATGCAAAAATACCGCTTTGTTCCGCTAATTATAATTTCCTCATTTTTCTAAGAGACTATTCGTGTACTATTCATAATTGTTTCAAATAGATTTTTCCTAGCAAACGAAGTTGAACAATCAGGTATATAACCGTGAAGAATTCTGCCATTTATTTTCAACAAAGTGCAGTTCTGCTATTCCACAAAACTAGAGGAAGGTTTTCAATTGCTTCTGGCCATATTGAAAACTTCCACGCTTTAAATTCTGAGTATCGGCAGAAATTCCAGGAAATACGAAAGTTGGAGCAAACATTCAAGTGTGCTTAAATTGAACCCAAGATCTTACAATAACTGTCTTTTGCTAAGTTCTTGGGTTCAGAGAGGATGGTTGTTTAGAAGAACGAAACAAAGTCGGTATGGAAATATAAAACAAAATATTTTCTGCTCCGTTTCCCTTTCAAACAAATCAAACCAATTGAAATGACAACCGTTGTGTATTATCTGATGCGTGCACTCGCCTGACACGTGTAATTTCCTTGCGTAATTCTGCCCCTCTGATACTTTGAATTCGTAAACTCAATTTTTACGACCATCGTTGGAGGCTATTTATAACGATTTCTGGTGCGAGGGTAATTAGAAGCTTAACAGACTATTTTGGCGCAGGCCTTTCGAAATTACTGTTTCTAATGACAGCGTAAGTTTTGAAACGCTTAGATCTGTTTATCTCCTATGTTCAGACTTTGCACAAACAAGGTACGGAACACATTGAAAGCGGAGAAAATCTGCTTTAACTAGGTTTTCTCTCCTTTCCATTACTTCACGCTCTTTTCTTGCGTGTACAGGTTACAAAGGCCAAATTGCTTGGTTACGAAAAAAGTGAAACTACGAAGTCTGAAAAGCCAATTGGGTTTCGTTAGTACAAGCGAACAAAGCGGTGCACAGTAAAATTAAAGGTTAAAAAAGTGTATTGGAAAAACAATAATGGCCGGGAGAAGTTTTTTCACACATTCTCATTCTTTCTACCCATTTCATTAATGCAAAGTTTAACTTCCTTTGTATCACTGCGGTTTCTTTCAAGACAGCCTATGGTAAAAATATATACAGTTCGTTTAAAGCTCTCTTTCTTGTCATAAGATTTTCATTGCTCAAAACAAGTACAATATTATTTGGCACCAAATACTAGGAGGATTTAAGACAATTAATTTAGAAATTATTTCTTAGACTTTTTTTCCCCCTTGCTTTTCTACCAATCCACACGTTCAGGGAACGAAATTAAGCTCACGTTGTCTATACAAACAAAAAAAAAACATTACACGTTCTCTCAAGGAACACTTAAACTGAAATAAATAATCTTTTTTAGTCTCGCGTTACTAATTATGACGCCACGTTATTAAAGCTAGGATCCTATCTTTGTTTAACCTCTTAGCACACATTCACACACATATACATACATGGGCCAACTCCATGGGCGTTTTCCCCTTTGTCGCTCTTGGGCCTTTCCTATTAATCCTCTTGGCTGACAATCTAATTATCCCAACAGTTCCAAATTAAGGCTACTTGTTGCCCTCTCCACACACGCCAGCACAACTCAGGACAGAATACTCATTCGATAATCTTTCCCCAACCCCCCAGTCGAGTCCTTTGCATAGATTTATAGGCCTCGCCTCCTTCCTTTCTGTTAGGCATAGCACGAATCTTTTCTTTTTCCATTTTTTTCGCTTAATTTATTCCCTATGGGGCGTGGCTGGTATTCAGGTTCACTGTTACAGAATCCGTCAACACACCAAACCCAATTTGCGGCCCTAAAGCCCACCCTATAAGTCAAGAGGTCATTGGCGGGCCTTTGGAGGTCAACTTAATTGCTTACAAACTTAACTGCGTCAATTGGACAAAGTCCAAAAATCAGCCAACATCAACCACATCCCCATTTAATTAACGCTACAAGCATCAAACTACCCACGAATCTCCTTGCCCTCCCCCTTTTCTAACCAATTACCCCTTACACAGCTTCTGATTTCGGGTTACGATTATATAAATAATTCTGACCTTTTGAGCCTTTACGTACCATTACAACCCGAATCTGGTACATATTTTTTTTCTCTCCATTCCGATTGAAACACTTTTGGAAAAAAATAAAGTTGAGGAACGCGACGCTACGTAATAATGGAATTTCGGAAGAAGGGAAACCTTCATTTTTAACAGCCATTCTATTTGTAGATCTACGCAGTTTTCACGACTGTTATCTTAACAAAGATGAATTGAACGCCATACTGAGTTTACGTGTAGTTATTCCTAACATTTTCGCACTAAGTGCTTCAACGATCGAAAGAGCGTAACAGGGTCAATAGAACCTAAACTGAAGATTTTAATGGTTAAAATGTGCGAAAACTTGACATGGACTCATTCCTCTAACTAATCTTGACATCGCTTTCCGTGATAGCAAAATTTAAGGTTAACCGAGTTCACTGTTTCTCAAAGAAACGGCTCGCTTGCCCAACAATGAAACGCTTAACAGTAAAGTCACCTTTTCAATTAGAACGTTCATTACTAACCAACTATCGTCAACTTGACTTATTCTGAAGAAAGAACATTATATATTTTGACTAATTTTTTATAAAAAATACAGTGTAACGAAAAGATGATCAGTTTCTAGAGAATCCCTGCAAAATCTGCTGAATTTTTCACATCCTCGGTGGCATGTAGGAGAATTTTTCTTTAAATTATGTGGTCAAAGTTACTCCACGCAAGTATTACTTTAGAAGGCCAACAAGAAACTGGACGATAAGAATTTTAGAGAAAAAACAACAACATTTCCGCAACGGCAGCACTTATATTGTTGCATAGTTGCTCGGTTGCCTAGTTTTCTTGTAGTATTTGTATGTAGTAACAATCAAAAGTTCTTGGACTGAAAAAAAAAATAAAAAAATAAAAGTGGCTGTATACAAAATCTCGGTCTATTTTGAGCCACTCTATTTAATGGTGAAGTGAGTGTCTTTTAAGGGATAAAAATTTAGTTATATTTGCCAAAGAGGGATAAAAGCCACTTTGATTACATTGTGTTTTGTATTCCAACTTTTTAACGGGCCAATGAAGAGCGCTCAGGAAGTCTGTCATCCATTTTAACACAGACAAAAGTTGTTCCTCTTCCATTTTTTGTGCTTTGCAAATTTGCCGCTGGTTTCGTCCCAAACTTGTTCCCCGAGTATCTGTACTTCATTGAAAAGTCGTCCTCGTACTCGCGTCTGTTTCCACTCGCTTTCGGTGGCAAGTTTCTATTTCTCTGGGTTTAAGCTCCCTTCATGCGTGTGTACGTGCGGGCTTGTTAAATTATGTTCACTTTTGCCCCAAAAGTTTCAGGTCCTTACAACACAGTATAACACGGCCCAAGACAGAGAAATTCTTGACAAACGTTTTCCCTCCTGAATAAAACTTGGCGGGTAGCACACACCAACACAAATTCCACGTAGTATTGATACCCATCAATCATAAGAACCCTTAGACTACCAATAAGCCATTGCTATCGACTCACTTGAAAACACACGAGATGATTTGTCCCCTAATTCCCACCTCTTCACATGTGCTCATTCTAAAGAGATTTGACATTTATTTTCTTTTAATTTTTCTTCTCCTTTTGTAAAGGTGAGCTTCTTCTAACGTCTTCCGTATGGAATCAATACGTGTTAATAGGCAAAGGCTTCTTGCTTGCGGTTCGCTTACCGCTTGGAAAGGAGACGAGCAAGAAACGAGAAAAAAATCACGATAAAAAAAAGAAAGAAAACAGAAAAGAAGCATATTTTTGCTGATTCAGGAAAATAAAAAGATTGGGATTTCTGGTCTATTACATGTAACAAGATACAATTGCTCCAAGTTTCTTTCGTTTTTCCTTAAAACCACGTAGAGAAAATCTGATTTCGGTTATTCTCCCCGACACTTTTGCTTTGCCAATGCACAACCTCCGTCACAAGTCTTTCTACCTTTGCTCTGTGCGTTTTTTCGTACTTGATTATTTTTTCTTCTGGGGGAAGTAGAGCACTATTGAACTTACTAAAGGGAATATGCGGGCAGAAAAATAACTGCCATGACACGCAATTCCGTTGGATGACCACAAGTACGACAGTGGCGATGGGTTTTTGCGTTCTTCAAAAGAGTCTGCCTGAGGATTTGGGGAACTCAAAAGCACAAAGATTTACTTGACCAAAAGTAAGTGTGAAAAAATACACAATAAACAACTAATAAAAACGAGAAATAAATAAAGACCAAAAGAACACATAAGAACATTTTTTAAAATACAAATAAAAAATAAAGCTAAAAAAGAAGCTAGAATAAAAATAAAAACGACAAAAGAAGAGGAGAATAGACAAGATATAATAAAATAAAAATTGACCTAAAAAAGTAGAGAAATTAATCAACAAAAGAACTGAACCAAGTTTAACTTTTCATTGTCGAGTTCTACCCAGGCAAAATGTTCGACCGTCTACTCAAACGCCCGTCAGTTTCGTCTCACACTTTCCGCTGGACGCTTGGTCATCAAGGGTTAAGTAAGTAGTTAATTGATCGCTCAAGCTTGGTGTAACCCTAACGCAAGGTAATGAAAAGCAAATCGCGTCTATTTCTGAGAAGGATAGGGGCAGCAGGAACTACACGACAACAAGGGCGTGACGTAGGACGAAAACCATATAATGAAAACGAAGGATGACAAGGAGGATTAATTTGATAGGGGGAAGACGGTGGTAGTCATCAGTTGCAAGTGTAGAGGGGTGATTAAGATGAAGCGCGATGATGGACCAAGACGTTTAAAGGCACGTTGATGAGAAACGGCTTCCGTATACGGAAAACGCAAGAAATCGTTTAATTTAATAAGGGAGTTTCGGAGTCTTATTTACTGCTAAATAGCGAACTTGTGCGCATGACTACTTTGGCTTTTAGAAGTAGTCTTTTCCATTTATGAAATGTTTTCATGCTTGAAAACGTTTCGCAAATTACATAAGCATTGCCCATTTTTTTGCCCATTCTTAGAGTATTGAACCCTGACCTTATTCAGCACCGACGGTTACTTTTCTTTTGCTCAAAAAGAATAAGTTTACGTACTATATTTAATAATTTGAAGTCTTAAATACGCAAACCCTAGCCAGCCATAGTACGTATTAAAACATTGAAAACATATTGCACAGAGTGGGATAGCTGAAAGCCTCCTATGTCCCTTAAAGCTTGGGTGTTTTTCGTTCAATTCCCGTGCCTTAATCATTTGAGCCCTTCCCTCACCTTTTTTTTTCGCTTTTGTTCCTTATTAGAAGCTGTATCAACGTTTTTCACCCTCTCCGAACATAAGCGAAGCTTTGTACCCCAGCTTTTGGCACAAACACGGTCAGATAGAGAGAGGAATACCTCGTGAGCAGTAAAGCGAACCGAAATCTCCCGAGTTAAGTACGAAAACGCGCTTGAGCTTTCTCTCATCTCAAATCTCGTTCATGCACTCGAATGATGACACTCGACCAGATTTCCCGTACACACAAATCCCTTTCTAAGTTCATCCAGCTACCCTGGCTTCACACCCTACTATAGGAAAGCCCCATTAAGGTTAACAATATCCTTTTAGCCAGCAAGTAACAGCACGTGTTCCTTCGCTTCCTACAAGAATGCCTGACTCCTCAAACCTTCCTACAACCCTCCAATCCTAAAATTAATTAGACTCCCTCGTAAAGAAACAAGAACGGCAGCAATAGTGAAGATGAAGCCCCAGATCCGCACTATACGAAGCCAACTCAATCTTACAGCCAACATCAAACAGTAGCCTAGTATCCCATATAACCCTTCTACCGAAAATTGTAGCTCAACACTCGACGGTCATTCCTTAAGTGGCCATCTTAAGTTTTCTTTTCTTGTTTCAGCAAAAATTTCCAGCTTCTGGGGGGTTTAAGTGCGCTTCCTTGTGCAGCAATCGCGTTGCTAAGATCATTAGCCCAACCACCACCACCCTTTAACGGGTGTCACACGCCACCTAGCCCCCCACGCCCTCTTTCGCGCCTTCCAGCACTTTCTACACAAAGCACAATGGCACAACCCTTCAAAAAGTATCTTACTGCACTCTCTGACGTTCTTAATTGTGCGCACTCGTGAAGATGGTAATTTGCAACCTTTTTCCACCACCCTCATTATCAACTTTTTACGACCGTCGCCGTTCTTTTCGTGACGTTTTTAGGACTCGTTTGCTCCCAATTCACGGCACACACAAATTGGGCAGATCAGTTTGAAACGATCCTAAAGCTCAGACGCAAAGCATGGGACATTTCGTTTCCGTTGATCTCAATTAATTCTAAGGAAAAAAATGCTTTATGCCCAATTCGATTTTCTCTTGAAAAAATCTTAAACTCGGCGTGAAACCTCTCTTACGGCTAGGCAATTATTTTTCTGTAGATGATAACTATAGCCTGCAGCACAGCTCTTCTCCGTTGCTAACGTTGATCAACACACAATTTACCTTGAAAGTTGTCGAAAACCATCGAACGCACCAAATAAAACTTACTTAATACCCAATTTTCCCTTTATAGTTTACCCTTTTTCCTTTCCTTGTACTAATTTCGTTTTGGAAAGAAGGAAATTAAATGTAAGTATGACGGATGTGTTTCAATCAAGTTTTACGCATTTCCGTGAATCTGAATAACTGTGAATTTATCATTAATGAGAATTGGTTTTCAGTGCCAAGGATTACTGCAATTTTATTTCACAACCAGATCCTAGCGAAATTAACTGTGTTTTTTAGGAAATACCTCGGAAGATTTTAAGAATAGCATTTGAGACACAAGCGTTCAGTTGTAATTATTATTACTGCCATAATGAATGCTGTGTCAGAACCATGTTTATACCGCGCAAAATTAATTACATTACATGTCATAGTAACAGAACGCAAAATGATTACGATCACTCTGGAAAAAAATAAGATAATTGAAAAAACGATTAGTTTCACTATACTCCTTGGTTGTTGTTTTTTCCTTCAATTGTCATGGCTTGACCTTAGCTCACTGATGCCCTTGTAGTAACACCCCTGGGTTAATTACTTCGTAATCATTGCTTGTATGTAAATGAGGACTAATTTCATCTCCCTGTCTGTTCTGAAGTTTTGACCTTTATAGGCAGAAGGATCCTGAACGAAGTTGAAGCAGGAAGACGGGAGATGTGCACTTTTTTATACAGTTATCCTATGTACTTGTATATATACAAGATGTTGCCAGGCATAGCAATAGCAAGCAGGCACAGGGATACATCATTTCTTGGAGGCAAAAATGGGGGAAAAAAACAGCGACCTAAGCGCGGTTCTGTTAGGGATTTGTGAGTCTCCAGGATCTCCATGCTGCTCCAAAGTCATCAACATTACGTTCTTTTCGTTGACCATCTTTTTTTTTTTTTATTTGGGGGTATATCATTTGCCCTGTACTGCATATCCTTGCCTTAAGTTAATGTTGAAACGTTGAGCCAGTACTTTGCAGCTGACACAGTTTTTCGTCACGTGCTAGGAGTCTCCAAAGCACAACCAATGAGAAGACTTTATGTTTTGGAATAAGGACTAGGAGTTTTCTCTGGTGTGGAACTGTGGGTTAGAAGCCGCCCCAAGTTTTCTATTTTGAGAACTTGGCAGACGGGGAATTACCTACAGCACGCAGACATATGTGTTTTTCTGGTTTGGAGAGAAAAAAGAAAAGACTGTTGTCGCTTTTCGCCGACACTCGCACGGAGAAGACACGGAAAGCTGGGTTTCTTGCTCATTTGCCATTCTTTAAGTCGTATGGCTTGGGATGGACCCAATTTACAGTGTTTGTCACTTTCAAATGACTTTTTGGGAGTCAAAGAACAATCCTAAAACTTATGACATTCCCGCTTATGTATAATAGGTACTTACAGGAACAAATTGCTATCGCAATGTGAAGCATGCTGCTTACAAATCTGTCCACGTTTTGGGTCAAACAAAAAAGGATACAATGTCATGGAAATTTAGTACATAAAGGGGAATAAATTGCACCAAGAAACCTTAAAAACAGAATTCGGCTTTGCGTTGTTAAAAACCACTACACAAGAAGCTATAGTCTTGACAGCTGTAACTGCAAGTTTAATTACTTCATAACGAGATCGTTTCAAAGTTTATATACGGAACTTTCTTCACGGAGTTACGATCCGAATATTTACACTCCTTGGCCTTAACAATGAATACGCCGCATGTCTGTGGAATAGGATGTCTATAGATAGTAAACGTTCATACAATCTAATTGGCTATAAAATCATTGTTGCACACGATAAATCATGTAATGTGTTTCTCTATTGCGAAGTTTCTTTCTTAAAATACTCTTCGAAAACTTCCATTGGTACGAACTATTTTCACTGCAACTATGCAAGGGGAAAACATTCATTCCTGCGTTAGAACCGCCCGAGTGCGTTTCATACACGAAGTTTTCTTTAGCAGCACAGTGCTCAGCAGATCTAAACCAAACAAAGTTTTATTATCCTTCGTTCACTTGAATGTACGTTTTAATAATAAAAACGAAGGCAATAATTTAGAATAAAGAAAACTTAGTGTTGCTTAATTGACCATAAAGCCACTAAAATGGCTAAATAAGCTTTTAGAACACTCATTCCTATCAAGATAATTCCTAAACAAAACTGCAATTAAAACGATGACGCATTTTTGCCTCTTAAAAAAATCAGAAAATGTTCATAGGTGGTAACTCAATCACTGATTAAAAGCGAACTTCGCCCTCGTCTTAAAACGGTTCATTGAGCCTTTAGAGCTGCGTTTACTTTGGATATTACGGTCGGTTTTGTGTAGTGGGAGAAAACTTTTGAGAAGCACTGAACTACAATACATTATGCGGCAGCATACAACTTATTGTTCTAAGTCAGCCACAATTGCGAATAGAAAAGATCATCGTATATGGAGCAATGAATAACTGCAACTGAAACAGCAATTCACAGTTTTAGTGATAACGTCTCCTAGGCGATTGACATCTTAGGAAGTTTCCGTAATAAGATTACATAATTGAGGCTGTATTATATTGTCCTGTAAACTTCGATCTGTGCGCAAGCCGCAGTGGTAGTACAGCGAAACAATTCTCTTTCCATCACCCCACTTCCACCTTCTCTTCACCCCGCCCCGTTTATTTCGAAATTGGTAATTTTCGAGTTCTAATCCCTCGGCTAATAACAACTTTGCCTTTGATCCCAGGACCATGATGTTCTCTTACCTCTTCCTCCCTATTCCTTTCCACCCCTCCTCACCCCATCCGTCCCACTAACAAGCATTCCAGCTTTCATTAACAAGTCACTTCACAACTCGAGAGATAATTGTTTCACTTCTTTGAGCAAAAAGCATCCAAAGTTACTGCAAAAATTCGAAAAGGAAATAAAACGGTGAGTTTTTCGAAACGCTCAAAATGTACGGTAAGCCTACACGAAAACGGAACATGTTGTGTAGACAGAGATGGAAAATTTAGGGTACGCTAAAATTATTTTGCGTATGGAGGGAATCTGTGTGGGGACTGTGCAAAATCGCTAAATGGATCTCATTTACTATTACAGTGTGGCTTAATGAATCCTTTTTCTTTTTCGCCTGCCATTCTGGTTCGACTTGGAAACGAAACTATGCCTTTTCTATGTCGGACCGGAATAGACGCTTTTAGCAGCGCATCCGCATCTTCAAGCTTTAGGGAAGTATTTATAAACACGCAAAACTCTTCCACACATCTCCTCCCCGCTTCCTTTTTTTCTCTCCCTCTTTACTGAAAGGAAAGGATTGTAATCTACAGAGTCAGAAGCTCTGAAATCGAGATTTCCACTGAGTGGTCGACATCAACGATAGAGTGGAAAATCGTCAAAGAAGGCCAACTCACTAAAAAGGGGCGGAGTTTGAAGACTGGAGCTTCCAAGCAACTGTCTCCAAACGTGTACCAAGTACGCGAAGGCGCGAAGAGCATTCATGAGATTCTTTCGCGAAACGCCTAACATGCGAAGTAGGACAAGCTTGCACAGCTCAGTTAGATAAGGGCGGAGCTTAGGCAAGTCTAGGAGATTAGTAAGATGGGGACACTTGAAAACTAGCCAGACAAAATTACAATAAGCATGCGAAAGAAATACAACAAGATACGACAGAACATTTGTTGGCAAAAGTAAGATTTTCGACTCTTTACGTTGTGTGACTTTCACTGAACTAGAAAACTTAAAACTTAAAAGAATATAAAAATATAGCACTTACGAAGTTTTAAGTGTTTAGCAAGTAAAAGGAAACGAAAGAATGGCAGCATAGCTACATAATAACTACCAGAAGTTAAAGTCATCGGTAATTCAACATCCGCACCACTAGGTGGCACGCTTTCGAAACAACTCTAAAATATTCTTCAAATTTGACCTCATCTTTGTTTCTTAGTTAAGTTTATGCAGAATTGTCAGAAAAGCCCTTACTATCCAACAATAGGAAGCAAAAAGTAATCGTCGGGCTGAAAATCAAAGTGTTTTAGATCTCCAAAGACAGCAAACACGTGGCCAAGGCATAGGCTGCTGAAGTTGAACTCCTAAAACGCGAACTGCGGACAGGTACGCGTAATGACAGTGCAACAATTCCACAATTCTGTACTTGCAGACACATGTTTCTTTTAAGTCAACTTTGCTAACTAGAGTTGTAGAGGGGACTCGGGCCAATTGCAACTCGAGCCGACTGTAGCAAAATCATAACATCTAAATAAAAAGGTTGCGAGGGACAACGCAAGGTAGCTGTAAAAAAAAAAAGTTTACTGTAAAACGAGCACAAACTGTTAAAAAATTCAATGAAGACTGATTTTGCCGCTTTTTCTTAGAAAATATGAATGTTATTACTGAATCTGGGTTTTACGTTTAATACTAATATTCAGTAATTACTTAAAAATAGTTTTCAAGCTCAAGAAAAGTAGACTGAAAGCTGAAACTTTTTTTTTCGGGAAACACGCGACAAGCCGACTTTAATTGCAGCTTTCTCGATCACTATTAATAAATCGCGGAATATGGAAACGTTGCACGTTAAAATGTCGGTTATGAGGAAAATCACTATGAAACGAAATTAAAAGAGTATTCACTTAATTTAAGTATATTTGACTGTTATAAAATGTTTTGAAGGAAAAAGTCAAAGATCTTTCCTAATCCGTTTTTTTAGAAAGGAAGTATGTGCGTTTGTTGTAAACAGAACGTCATTGCATAATAGGTGCTTTACCCGGGTAAAGCAACATCTTTATGCTTGACGAGATTGCACAAGATGTTAAGCACCAAGGAATTTATTAAGCGCACAAGGTATGATCTGCAAGCTTGAAACTCAAAAAATTTTAAAGCGTTTAAAAACATCCAATGTACTAAAATTCCCTCAATACAGGCTAAGCAGGATATTTGGCTTCAAAGGGTGGAACAATTACGGGGCGTTGAAGCACGTGATCATAACAAATGAGCAGTAATCTATAAGTCGTTTTCTTGTTACGTTTTTTTGTGTGTTTGGGATAAAGCTATATACTAGGGCCACTATTTTTTCCAGAAATAACTCGAAAATTGCGAACTTCCTTGAACAATAAATTGTTCAGAGCATTGATGTATAACGATGATTGGTTCAAGTCAGCGTCAGCAAAGTTTTTACGTTATCGAAAGGCAAGGGGAGCTTCTAAGAAAATAAGTGAGGAAAAAAATGGTGAAAGAGCCCAGTCAAAAGATATAATGGGGCCAAAAACTTAGAATGGAAGCTACAGTGCCGGTTTCATGATTGGACTGGAGATTATATTGCTTTTGACGTTCCAGGGGCCAAATTGCTGTTGCTGCTGGGGGAGGGGGGGGGGCGACAAAGAACCAAGTGGAAGAGGAGGAGCATCACATCATTACTTCCTTTTCACACGCTTCCAAGGAGTAAGAAAAGGAAAATTGCTGTGCTAAGCAACGTTTGCCCATTACTACGACTCCAAATGTCATACGTTTGCTTGCCAAAAAGGGGGAGGGCAACGGGGTGAGTTGAGTTTTGTAAAGCAGAAATACTGGGAGTACGCAAGAAATACACATCGTTGAGAAGAAAATCAACCTCAATTTTCGCTAAGCTCCGCTAAGGTGCTGAGATATATGACACGTTTCGCTGAATAAGATTTCTGTCCCCAAGGCGTTGACAGACAACTCTTGCATACAATGAGGGTACTTAGAACCTTTCTCTTGGTTTACGAAACGCACGCTTTTGCCTCTAAAGCATTCCTGAAGTAAAGTAAGAAGAAAATCCTTTATTTCGAGAAATACACTACACCAAAATTCGAGAAAAAAAATTGAAGAAATTAAAGAGCTCTGAGGAAAAACGCAAGAATTAAGAAATACGGGTACTTCTCTATTATGTCACTTTATATTGCTATTCATTATGATGCTTGTGAGCGAAAAAATGGTAACTGCTAGTTTTTAACAAAAGCTAAATAAGGTTTAACGTTACCTAATTTAACTGTACAATATCACATCATTAACTCCTCTGGGTCAGAGCCAAGAAGCCTACAAGCGATTTTGAAAACCCAATCAGTGTCAACCAAGAGATATTGCCTACGCTGGTTAATTTTTTAATCAACTATTGAAATTGGAATGAAATTTTTAAAAGCATGAAAAAAATGAAACAAACTTAACACTTAACTTAACCTAAACTAGCTTAGCTTAGCCTGATTTAACTTCGTATTTTCCATAGCTAACTCCTAATCTTGCACAACTCAAACTGACACTCTGAGCTTTACCTAAGAAAAAAATTAACCTAGCCTACGGTTTGCCTAACGTGACTAAATCGAGCACAAGCTAACTTAACAATAACAAACCTCATATTAAAATCTGGGCTTTTTTTCTTTAAAAAATTTCAATCTTGTTCTACGATTTTTTTTAATAATATTTACTCATACTAAAACTACTAACTATTCCACAATGTGTTCCCTAGAGCGAAATTGTGTCGTCAGAGAAGCTTTTTCTCAAAAAGAATAAGGTTTATTTTCCTCTTCTAATGAGCAGTCAAGAAGAAAATGTTTAACTGTATTACACAGTATTCGGCGCAACAAATGAAATAGGAGACAGTCCAACTGGTAAATTCAGAACGCTTTTACATACTAGGTTTAATGCAACTCGTTAGCGTAACTGGTCACACACGTAGCACTGACGAAGTCCACGCGAGTCAAATTTAGGGCACATGGTCGTTACCTTGTTTTGTGTCAATTTAAATCCACTTAACCTTGCGTGTAACTCTGTCACTTACAACTGGTTGCACTTGGACCTTGTAAGCACGCCTTTACCTAACAATGAAACTAAGCGGGAGCAAACATAACATGTCCGTATTCTTCGAAGAAGCCTTGGACTCTTCTTACATTCATCTCCAGAAATTAATAAAATTACGATCTACGATTGGTAAACTGTAAGAAAATACACCCTAAAGAGAAAAATCACAGTCTAAATATACTGCACTTGCCTCGACGGCATTGGTATCCAACACTCGCGTATAAAGAAGCTACGCTGCTCCCGCGCTGGAACATTCACTGTTGCTTTAGTTCTCCGAAACGCCACTAAGCAGCTCCCATTGCGATGGGAAAATTCATTGTTATCCCACATCCTATGGCACCTCGAATGGAGCTTGGTTTGTAGCGGGTAACAATGCAAGTCCGCAGTTACTAAGCAGCTTCAGAGGCGATAAGAACGTTTATTGTCACGAAGTGGCTTAAGTATAGAACGAGAACTTTTCTGAAGAGTAGTATGCAAGGTAGCTTTCGTCACAGTTACTTTCCTGATTTAATTTCTTGTTGTTGACTTTCCTAATGTTTACCTTCTTTTTTGCTTTTTCTTGCTAGAAGAAACATCGACACTCTTCCTCCATTTTGCCTGCTGAAAAAATGGTCTTGTTAATCTTGCACAAAAATGCTGCATAAGTAAGCAGAAGGTAACCTAGCAAGCCTGCAAGGGGATAAAAAATACACAAGACCTTTTCGCACGGCCAGATGATTGAATTCCACCTCCCTTGGTCTCTCTTTCGCCTCTCTATCTTGCTCTTTTATGTCTCTTTTTCCTCCTGAATCCGAACTGCTTAACCTAATTATTCTCATTCTCCTCAAAGAACGTGTCTTTAACTCTCTCTTGGTTCGTCTACTTTCTTGAGGAAATAATTTTAAAAATGCTGCAATGAACTCGACTTGAGGCGTCGTGAAGGAGGGTTAAGTTACCGAAGCCTGTCAAAAAGCCTTTCCTAAATTTGTTGATGCTAATTGTAGTTTATTAAGCCTCCTTGTCTAAGGTTAAGTAGTTTACGATCTTCCACTTCCCACCCATCTTGCGTTACCACTAGAGCGCCCATTTTTCATACACGCAGCCTTACAGTATAGTAACATTTCTTTAAAGAAAAAAAGTTTCATGACCCTAAACTTTCATTTTTTTTGCGTTATCTAATTTATGTCGCCCTTTTTCTGATAAAGTTGCTTGCTCTGGGCAACTCAGGGTACACCTTTCGTGGCTACAAGAATGTAACAGCAAACAAAATCCAGCAAGTTTTTTTCTCCTCAACCCCATGTGAAGAGTTATTGCATATATACATAACGCACACCTCCTTTACAGTGCCCGAAATAAATATTTCATAGTTTTTCTTACCTTTCATCCTATCTTTTCATTCCTTCATCCTCCTTTGGCTCTTTATCTTCTTCACCGTTTCTTCTCGACTCATGCTTACGAGTAATCCACCCTCCGTGGTACATATATATAACTATCCTTGGCAAAGGGTTAAAAGCAAGAAAATGCTTTTTCATTGTGAGCTCAGAATGTAGAGTGGGTGTAGAGGTGAAAATTTCCACCCAAGAAAGGGAAAAAGCGCAAAATACTACAAAAATAGTGCAAGGAATGAAATTATGGTTACGAGTAGCGTGTGGTCCGGGACTTGACTTTTTGCTCCTCCTTTCTTTTTTCGATTTCCAGCTTTGGGAAATCTCTAAACGGAACCTAACTCGGGGATAAGGTATAAGGTTGTGCTTTTGTAAGCTTTTTTTCAACTTTTCTTTTATTTTTAAGAGGTCTTTTTTCGTATATAACAGGGTAAGGATCCTGCTAGAAGAGGAACCACATGGCGAGCCAATGCAATAACTATGCTTAGCATGACACAAGCCGATTCCTTTTTGGGGGTGGATGTTGGTGGGAAGGAAGCGCTATTCCTGGGTCAAAGGTTTAAACGGGAGGTACACATGCAAATAAACAAAATGCCTGCAAAAGAGACTTCTTCTATCTCACCCTCGTGCTTCTTGTCTTTCTTCGGGTCCTTTTTTCTTGAATTTCTAGCGTTTTAAAATTCAGGGGAAGAAGTTAATTTTAAAGTTTTACTTCACAGAAACACAGAGAAAAAACTGCTCGAAAATTTTATATAAATATTAATGGACGATGTGGGAATTTTTTCCTTTGCGAAATTGTGGAGGACTTTGCTGGTAACAGCGGAAGGTGAGAGGCGGGAATAAATTTAAAAATTTACATGGAGTACATAAAGTAGTTTCGACTTCTCTTTGAAGAGTTTTGATCCTTAATCTGCGAAACATGGAACGTGATACCGAATCCTTAAACTTACACTAAAAAATAAATAAAAAAAGAAAGAAGGAAAGTTTAAACAACGAAGGACATGCAACTCTTACGAAGTGGCAAGAGTAAGAACTAACGAAAAAGAGGAGGCGGCGAAAAAATTTCTACATATTTTGCAATCTCGAGTGGTACAACTTAGCAAAAGAGCTATTTATCTTGGTTCCGAGCAACTTTTGCTGTTCGGAGTTTCGGGAAACGCTAAGCCCTTTCACCAGTTTCCGTCTTGCTAAAAGCTTTCGAGCCAACGACACCAAAACAAGATGCCGTGGATGCGGAGATGGAAATAAAATAAATAATAATGCATTTATTTGAAGTTTATTTTCCCGATGTCGGCAAAGAAACTGAAAACGTTGGAAAATCTGGTTCGGTTACTGAGTTTGTATTTGAAAAGCTCGCTTAAAACTAGTTTGGGGGATTATGTTTAGAATCGGCATGTTTTTCTTGAGCTATACATTTTTTTGCACCCAATACAATAGCTGTTTCGGAAACGAGTGATATAACGGAACGGAGTAAAACATAAGTGAAATAGCAAACAAAAATAACGTTTTTTGCAGTAGGACTCGGCAAACATATCGATGGTACATTTTTCATTTTAGGAAGCACTTCAAAGCATTACGCTACAATTAAACGAGTTATAGTTCTCGTTGACAGGTACACAGTCCAACATATGCGAAAAAGATTCTTCACTTCTCAGCAAGACACTTGCAATGGGAACTTTCATTGCTGCACAGTACTATACTTTTCACAAAGTGCTCTGTACACAAATTTTATTCTCATTATTCTTAGCCTGCTGTTTAATAGTAAATTTCCAGTTGGTTATAGTAGGCCCTACATATCTCCTACAATAGGCTCTTAATACGCGTTGCTGGTACTAAATTGGTGTCAAGAAGTTTCGCGCGTATAACGAGCCCAAAAGGAAGGTTACCTCGCATTCCTTCACTCTGTGGGCGTTTGGTGAGTGTTAGTTTTGCTTCTACATATGGTAAACACTTCGCGTACAACTTCCTTTAGTTGTTCACTTCTTAAAAGCGCATGAATGTTAATTTTGTGCAGCGTCACGTCAGTCAAAACTCGAAAATAACGGTCGTTCCACCGTGTCCCCAGTTCTGCAACAGTCAAAAATGGTTTCCCCCTTCCAAGTTGTCCCCGTCACTCTTGTAGCAACCGAACGTTTTCCCAGTTTTACCTTCAAGCACGGGCTGCCAGACAAGCTATTGGTGCCGGGGCTCAAAAACGAAAAACTCAACCTCAGTTCTGCTGTCTGAACACAGCAGACCCATCGAAAATTTTCCAAGTTGCTAATGCTTTCGCTGGAACAGAACTTTGCCAAGCTTTCATTTCGTTTCCCATTCTTTATTATTGTTCGCCGTAAGAAAAGTTCTAACACTCCATAGGCGTTATTTCCACGCGAAAATAGCTAAACTAGCAGATCATATTACCCCTAACACCCAGTGCCTGCCGTTTCTTTCGCTTTTATTTATTTTTATTATTATTATTTTTTTTTTTTTTGCATGACTTTGTGCTGGAAATCAAAGTGGTTTCGTTAACGCGAAGCTCGAATGAATTTCAAACAGCGAGCCAAAGAAAATGAGAAAAACGGGCTTCTCGGTTCTTTAAAATAGGGAAAACCGTGCCAGACCCTCTTTCTTCTTCTTTCACGTTTACCCATATGTATGAGGGCGGTTATATTGAAGATCTTTGGGCGTGTTAGCCGCTCAAGCAGGGTCCGGAAGTAGCACAGCTGCACTTGCATGGTCATTGATGAGGGACTTAAAAAATGCAACAGCAACACTGATCTCCGGAGGAGAAAAATGCAACAAAGTCAGCAAGGCAGAGAAAAAAGCAAAATCCGACTTGAAACACACGAACGTAACCGAATCCGCGCTACGTTACATGGCTTCTCCTCCCTCTCCCATTTCGTATAATTAACTTACCATTAATAACAGCACAAGGCTAACTGTATGTCGGTTCTCCACTTTACATGATCACATAACACACACGAATGTATAGCATTTTTTTTACTTATACACTTATTTATTTAAGCATCAACAACATGAAACCCATTGTCTTGTCAGCCTGCTGTCGATAATACACTGAACTGGCCCGCGAACTGCAAGCGTGACTTGTGACTCTGAGTTTTCCTCAAATCAATAAAGTTTTCTTTATTGGCTACCTAGGTTGAAATCACAGAATCACTCTAATGGAATCGACTTGGAATTAGTCAGCAACTTAATCGAATCAAACAGCGACGAAATTTCTGTTAAAAATACGGCTAAACCCAGACGTAAGAGACGAAATTCCCAGAAAGTCGCAGGAAAAAAAAACAGAAAGGAAAAAACGCTTGTCATTTCAGATTTTCCTACATGCCTCTTTTAGCATATATTTCAATAAGCAGCAGTATTTCGACAAAATTATATTGAGATTTTTGCTTAAAATTTGGGTCCCCTGCACAAGCGATCACCTGGTATATCGAGTTTAAAATGACAAATGTGTGTAAATGAAACTCTCCGAGACAGACAATTCAAAGAAATTTATCTTACTTGTGGGTTTCTTTTCTGTTGTACAACCTATCCATTAAGGCGAATGAGCGAAATTCTCTTACAAACGGTTTCCTTCACATCCGTGTTCGTTAGTACTTTTACACCAAATTGCACTGAATAATCATAAAGACACATAACACCCGCGGGCTTGTCACTTGCATGTGTTCCTAATTTACTATTGTATGTTTTATAAATGAAGATCTCACAGATTATAGCAGGGAAGCTAATCCCCATATAAAAGGATTTCCTTAGGCAGGCGTTATTTTCATAGTATTTGCTAGGTGTGTTTTTTTAATATATTGACGTGAGCGTAATTCGTTGCCCTTCCTGTATTGTTTACGCATTTTGAAATTAAAGAGCATTCGCACCAGATTACCAAGTGTTCTTTATTATAACTTTATTATAACTGGAAAAAACATACAGTTCTTTCACTACAGATTTTCCGATCTGTGGTGCCTTTCGTCTGAATCTCTTACAGGCGGGTTATTTTTAATTACAGATAATATTCGTTATTTTATCACTGATCAGGAAATGCAAAACAATCCATAATTGGTATCTAGACCATACGTGTAAAAATCCTTCATAAATCTGTCTGTTAAGCTTAACTTCTTAAAAACAGAACTGTCTGCCATAACAGTCAATTTCCATTGTTGCTCTCTGCTTCAGACCTACGCGTTCCAATTATCTTCCACAGAACTCTCATCGATTGAATTTGACGGTATTCACAAAGGCTTGAAATCGCCAATTTTGTGTTAGTTCAAGCTATTTCGGGGCACCCAGGTTTTAAATCTTGCAGGAACCTACTCAAGAGCGCTTCGTTTTTTTTTTAAATGGCGCTTTCTTAAACGCATTAGGGCGTAGCGAACAAAAAGCGTTCTCTCTTGGCGTTGTCGAACGCTTTGAATAGACCAAGCGGAGGCACAACCACGTCTCGTGGCCCTTTTTGTTTAGGAAGTAAGGGGTCTTAATGGCGCCAGTAGCTATACAGTCAAGGAGGCCTGTACAAACAACAACTTTTGCTTTCCACATATGGTCTCAAAAGGTGTCAAATGAATGTTCTGCCCCGACTTTTGAAAAGACCCCTAACGCGCCATATACTGCAGCACCCTGGTAGAGTTGTAAGTACAAGCCGAACGTAGCTTTGCTAGGTATTTGGAAACCCATTTCCCCCTGCCACCCTCTTTTTACAAATGCCTTCGAAGCCAAGGAGACGAAAACTGATGACTCTGAAATGCATTCCCAATGTGTGGTTAGCAGACGTCAAATGGAAAACCTTCCGTCTCCTCGAGTTCTTTTTACACTTAACCCCAAAACCTTCTTTCACCCTCTCGTTTTCCCAACTTCACCCTCAACTTTACCCCATCTCCAACATACACTACCGTGTTACCCAAGTGTGTGCATTGCTGTACCAACTACACGAACACGGGAGAGAAAATTTCCGCTTGCACCCTTACCCTCCTCCCCGCAAAATTCATAGCTTTTTCAGTAACTTTTCTATCCACATATCAAGCCAAGAAATTATATTTGCCTATCTTTATTAAACTTAAGTATACCGCTATCCATTTCCAGTGTCACACTGTGTTGTGTAATTGTCGCAAGTGCGAGAAGCACTGAAATAGGCTTTGCTTACCGCGTAACTCGGGAGACCTAGCATTAAATGCTCTGTAAAAGATTATGCACAACTCGCATGAGACGAAGTAAAGAGTTTCAATAGAGAAAAATTTACGGAAAGCGTCAGAATTCATTAAATAATTAATTATAATACTTTACATGAAGTGTTTCTTGATTGTACACGCAAGGTAGTGTATTAGTACTAGAATTTCTCAAAAAATTTCAAATGGGCCTTAAATTGGGTAACGGGCAACCAATACCATTACAGTGTGTTCATCGGGTTGTTTTGGTTCGAGGCGTCTTTAGCGTAATAATTTTACGTAATTTAATAACGCAACCTAACCGAACAGACGACGGTGCGTATAACAGCACACTCATCTGTGGCCATTCATTCAATACAAGTTCCATTAACAGAACACACACTATGTATTGTAGTTATTACAAGAAGGTTTCGTTTTTAATTTATTTACGTTGATATGTCAGCTGAAAAAATGTACCTCCTTTGAACTAAACACCGCTACCGTGCCTATTGGCAACGTTGTAATACGTAATTCGAGTGTATCGTCAGTGGACACTCAACGGCTTTGTCCTCGTATTAGAGCTAGGACAAGACAGGGTCAATAGGAACATTAGGTAATTGAAGCAAAAACAGATAATGAAACAATGTAAACGCACTGTTTTGCACAGATCAACTGGGCTTCTGAAACGGAAACCTTCATTGTTGTCTAATTGTTCAGCAGTATTATGTAACAGCAGTTACTGCCTTACATTGTTAAAAGAAAGAGATCGACCGGAGTGCGATGCGGTGAAAAAGAATAATTAGAGTATGACTGGAGTAATAATCACGACATTTTCTTACTCTATTGTTGTGTTCCTTGTTACTAGAAAACAATTTATAGAATTACTGCATTTTATTCAACAGTAAGCCACAATAACAGTAGAACACATGAATAATAAACTATAACTATATTTTAGTAGTAAACAAAGGCAAATTCTTGACGTGATTCATAAATATCAGGAGTGAAGCTTAGACAATTTGTTAACTGTTTATCCAGGAGTATTTTTTTCTTTTATTTTTTTACTAACACAAGTGAATTCAAGAATAAGGTAACTTCGTTGTGGTTCTTCCTGTATGGCTAAACATACCTCAAACCGTTTCCACCTTCCTTGCCATACCTCCCCAGCCCCACCCCGAAAAAAAGAAGAAAGTAGGCGGGGACAGGATGAAAGTCAGAGGCTAGGTTTATCTCAGTACTAAGGGATCCTGGGGAGATGACAAAACCGGGCACAAGAATATTCTGCAATTCTGTCGTCCTTCACCGAGGAGACGAAACGAAAAAAATCCTTAAACAGGAGCAAAAGCAACGGACTTCTGTATAGCACCAAACGTAAGGACCCAGGAAGAGAGAAAAAAATGAAAGGTTTCTTTACTAAGGGAAGTCTAAGCTTTGGCCAGACGCCCTCTCCAACCAACGACTACAGACGAAGGTTTCTTGCCAAAGGAAAATAGTTACTTCTTAAGCAAAGGAGGGTAAAACGAGGAAAAAAAACGAAAACCTAAAAAAGAAAATCAGAAATTTGCTTCCTGGTCATCCGTATGTCTTGCCCTTTCAGAAAAAGAAGAAAAGAAATTTCACAGAAAAAGAAAATGTGATTTCTACCGCCTTGAGACAAAATAAGTCGTAAGAAAAGTTCGAAAATGACTTTGGCTCCTCTGGGCCTATTGCCGTCTGCCAAGTATAACACACATATGAGGTAGAATTGTACTTTTTCTACGGGAAAACATTAAGGTGATTTGGTTCCGCCTACCAATTTCCCACGCCCCTTTTTGGAGAGAACAACAAAATAGGCGAGCTATAAATGAAATCCAAAGCCTGGGAGTAATTTTCCAGCTTGTGTCGGAGTGCAGTGTAAATCTTGATAATTAAACATGTCTTTCCACACCTCCAGCCTTTCATAACCCTCTCAACCCCGCGAAATCTTCTCCTTGAAAGCTCTCGGCCATTGCATCGTAGTGCCTCCCCTTTTTCCCAAGAAATGAAAAAAAAAAGCTAAAAGGTCTCTTTTATTCTCCACTATTCATTTAAACGAGAATATTGGAGGGTACAAAAGCCTACGCTTCCTCGCACAGAAAAAAGTGCTTTGATAGAAAATATGTCAAATATTCCACTTTTCTACTTAAAAGCAAATAACGAAACAGATAAATGGCACAAACGCTCTTCCAGTCAAAACTCGAAATATCGTCTTGTACATAATTTACGACACGATTCAACTTCATTTTACATGAATGTTCGTTTTGAGGAAGTGAAATGATTTTTTTCTAGCTTGTTATTTAAGCCTGTGTTTGCTCTTGCTTGGTAAATTTGTTGCAATGACTAGATTTATTATACTTTTTATCAACGAAGTAAGTTCATTGACGTGAGTTTTTCACTTATATGTATTTATGTTGGGTTATAATATTGATGTTTACTTATGCTTCAATTTTATCTCTCATTTTCGGCCACACATATTGAGGATTGACAATCTCATCGCACATTTCTTGTAGGCTTTGAAAAATTCCTCATTAGTGTATGATTCAATATAACTCTATTTGTGTTATCTGTATTGCAACGAGTATAATGAATCAGTACCATTTTAATGATATTCATATGTAAATCATAAATAGTATCATTTTGGACAAATAGAATAACAGAACAGTTCTTAACCTGCATATTCAATTGGTCTTCTAATAAAGATTTTACACTTCTTTAGATAAAGTCTGCGTAATTTGCTTAGTCCGCTTAGAAACTTAACATAAACATTTTTATGATTATTCAATAAGTACTTATGTATTTAATTTCTTTACTATCAACATATTTCTTTAAATGAATGTGTAATATTTGCTGAATTAACTTTTAGTTACTTCACTCGAATTAAAGTATCTATTCATATTTAATTCGTTTACGCCGGTAAATCTGTGCAAAATTATGTCTTACCTGCGTTAATCCAAGGCAGCAGGCTTGAAAGTATCCAAAAATGGCACAAATTCATGTTTTTTGGCTTTAATTTGGCGCGAATCTCCATTTCGGCTTTGGAACACTTTTCACAAAGAGAATAAAACCGAAAACCTACAGCTCAGCCTCGCTTTTGTTGATTCAGCAGGGGGGAGATAGCAATTTTCTTCATAGTTTTTAACTCGTGGCACCGAAACTTTTCAGGCAAACGCGCAAAGAAAAGTTCCAATTTCGTATCTGGCAAACTGATCACTGCAATGCAACACAAACTCCCCGAAGATCAGCCGAGCCTCGAAGGAGTAAATGGACACAGGCAAGAAGAACAAGAACAACACAGCGACGCCATGTAAGTGCAAGTGTTTTGTTGCCCAAATTTTAGATCGGCTTTAGGAGACACGGTATAGTGTCCACAATATTTCGAAGACTTGCAAGTGCGACAACGTATCACGTGTCAAATTTTCCTTCGCTTTGTACACTATTTTTAATTCCGCTATTCTTTGCTTCCAAGGAAGAATTAAGTAAGAAGTGGGGGGTGAAAATGCACGATTTTTTGCTGTATATTTCAACACGAGTCCATACAGGGCACAATTTCGCGGGAAATCGGGTAAAAGGTGTGGTGAGGTCCTTCTTGTAGAAAGAGAAGCCGAAGACTGACGGAAACTGAGCCCATAGAGCGCGAGATGTATCCCAAGACTGGCTGATGCTGGAGGGACAAGGACGGTAAGGAGAGACACGCGGAACAAGAAAAGGAACAGATGAAAAGAGAGAGAAAGGCAAAGCAGCGAAAGCTGCTCTTGCCGCCCAAAGAGGGTAGGTTTTTGTTGGAGAAAATAATGCAGTCAGAATTGGGTGACATTTCGTCAGAAAAACCACAGAAGATATTTTGATCCTTTCTTTGTTTGAAAATTGCACGTATAGTGTAATTGTAAAGTATCACGCGCACTAAACAAAGGTCTGAAAACTTGTCGCCTTGAAAGCTAGGGTTCACAATCACATTAACAGCCCCATGGTTGTCACAATCAAAAGTTGACTATCAAGCTCAGAAATGTAATGAATCTGTTGTCCAAAATGATGCTAGGATTCGATTGAGCGCAACACAACAGACAAAAATCTTCTAATTCAGCAATTATTTAAACAGTTAATTTTACTTCATATTTTTATACAACATGCTGCCAGAACACCTACACACCTTAATATAGTGAAGTACCAACAACTAGGCGTATTCTGAATTCTTATCATGAAACTTTGAACATTTTATGGGAAATCCTAGGCCAACTACAGCTCCTCAACTACACAACGCAATGCAACTAAGTGTTTCCAGATTCAAAGATAAATAGGCTTTCTTAGGAGACCAAAATCAAGTTTTTGTTTTAACACATTACATGACACACAAAGTTGAATGTAAGTTGTTTAGTAAGTTCCCTAAAACAATTGGTCATTTTCTTTAACAAAGTGGTCATACGTGTTTAACTGATCTACTTTAGCAATACTGTGAAGATATTTTCTGCAAATTTCTCATTTCGGAGTTTTCGTCGTGTAATTTCTTGTTCACGTTCAAAGCTGAATCTGCCATGGGTACTTTGAACGCGTACTTTAACATAAAGTACGCACATAAACTGTTGCAGAAATAAAAACTCAGAAGTGTTCGATACTGCACAATAATCTGTAAAGTCAAAGATTTTTGGTTTATTTTTATTCAAAAATTAGCTAAATAAGACAATTAAAACGAAAAAAAGCACTTTTCGGTTACCACTGTGCTTATGATGTTTAAAAATTTAGCAACTTTACTTCATAATAACATAAAATAACCCATGTAATAGCTCAACTAAAAACTTGAGTTTAATATCGAATAACATTCTCATCTACTTTGCTCACTAAACGATAAAGCAGAACAAATAAAAACCGTTCCTAGTCTTGATCGTCCTGACCATATCGCTATTTTTTGGCGTATCTTTATTATCTTAGAAAAGATTTTCATACAATCACCTGTCACAGTGCGAAAAAACTGTCCTGCATCTTTAGTCAATTGCTTTATTAAAGTTAACCTAGCTTAATCAATTCCTAAAGATTAATTTGCATGACACTCATACACATTGTGGTGCAATTATTCGATTGTAAGAACTCATTTTTCGTTATTCCAATGCAATTTAGATAAGTTTCCAGTGTTAAAGCCAGTCAGCAAAAAAGTGAAGGATACTGGAAAGCGAAAATTGTTGCCAACGTGGAAAGTAGGAGTCAGCAACAAGAGGAGTTCGCAGTTCACACAGAACGCAGTGAAACTCGTGGCTGACGCTAAAGATCGGTACAGGATTCTTTTTGCACACAAAGAAGATAACAGAGATGCTTTTTATAAGAAAACCCCTTATCCCCCTGAAAATTCTACAAAGTTCAAACATGTTTTTTGGTGGCGACAAGTTAATTTCACAGATAATCAAATTTTGCCGTAAAAATTAAAATTATAAGTTAAGATACAAAACTATGGATTACTTAAAGTACTTATTGGAAAAGGCTAAAATACAGCGCTAACAAACACGCAACGATAAACAAAGCTAATGAGAGAAAAAAATCCACGATAATCGAAATCCTCGGAAGAATCCAAAAGATTTGTCTTTGTTTGCAATCGTTAGGTTCCTATTCATCCCGGAGTCCGAACAAAAAGCCCAAGAGATTAGTACACACGGCGGATTTCTTCCTTTCTTCGCATTTCTCGTCTATTATAATTATTATTTTTTTTGTTTTGCTTGGTAGGAGACCTTCTGCCTCCAAGAGCCAAGCTAATCGATAATTACTTCCCATTTTTTACCCAACAAATGTAAGATAATTAGCGCAAAATACAGTTCTGAGATAATTAGTTTATTATTTATTTTTAAGTATTTTAAGGGTGTTAGCTTGCTTTGCTTGTCTCTCTGAAGTTAGTGAAATTGGGGGGAGGACTTCGACTTGCTCTCGCAGAAATTAAGCAACTTTGAAAACGAAAGTTATTGCGCGTTGAATACGGTCTATATTAGAGAGCTGAATCCAAAACTTGGGACACTAAGAAATGAGAAAGACAGCGATGAAAAAGGAAAAATGCCTCGTTTCCGGGAACGGAGTTATATAAATAACTCTTAATGGGTTTCGCGTACGGTTCTGCTTTGGGTCTACAGAAAAGTAAAAAGAAAAGTTTTTAGTTAATATGTGCATTCACAGGGTCATAAATCATTAAGGGAACATTTATTTCCAAGTGAGCAGAAAAAATAGGGCAAGAAAGGTACTACAAGGAGAGCCATCTTGTGCTCTTTAAGACGAAGAAAAACACGGAGAAGAAAATATTGGGCAGGATAAGAAAAAATACGAACTGTCATAAAACTTACTAAAATCGGACGTGTTCTACATTATTTTTTCATATATTAATTAAATCACTAATATAGAAAACGAACACCAAAACGAAAAGCTATGGAAATATTTCCTACAATCCGAATCTGAAACAATGGAAATAAAAAGGTGGTACGCAACGTACTTGAATTCCTGACGTATTTTCCCATATTTTAAAGTGCAGGGCAACTATGAGCAGCTTTACGGTGTACTTGGCTATAAATGTTTATTCCCTTCGTGAACGTCATGAAAAAAAAACATAAAACCATAAAAATCGCAAAAAATAGATATAAATAAAAGTATTCTTAAATGGACTGCGGTTACGACCAGGCCCGTAGCCAGGGGAGGTTAGCCCCCACCCAACCCCGAAACCGCAATCCTGGCTACGGGACTGGTTACGACGGTTGCGAAATAAAAAGTAAAAAAATAACGGATTGTGGCTAAAATAGCTTAGGAAAGAAGCGCCACTCCTTCAGTGGCTCTTTTAGCTACCGCTTAGGATAGCTTGTCCTAACCTTCAAATGCGCGGGGAAAACTGGGAACGGAGTCCTTACCAAATTCACTAGTATCATCTATCTAAGCCACGCGAACTACAAATCCGCTATTAGACGCTAACAAATAAAGCCTATCATTCGACCAACAATAAAAAACCAAGTGGGAACGAGAGGAATCTCAGCGGAGCCTTATGGCACCATCAAGTCTTTTTGCGTCTAATGGCGGATTTTGCACTCTCTATACGTTAGGGGCGTAATCTGGTAAATACTCTAAATTTCTTGTAAAGGAAGATCGGAGTATTAAGGTAATAGAAATGTGACAAGACCACGCATGCTTAAGGTAATGAACGTGTTTTAAATAGCTCCAGCGTAGACTATGTTCTTCAGCTTCTCAATCAACAAAGAAAGTTAAAAATTTCTCCTGCTTCTAGTAGCGTTTTTCCTTGAGAACCCTGATACTCCATTTTTCCACACGGAGCGCGAATCGAATGTTTTCTTGGGAACTCGGTGCCAGTTCCCTAGCACTGACTATGTTTCCACGGGATGGTGCGCACTAGAAAAGTGCACGTTATGCTGCATCCACTTTTTCGGCGGGGCTGGAGTTCGAATGAAGCTGTTCGGCGCCAAACATGAATATAGAAGACAGATAAACGTTAATTTTTCCTATTTTCAGAAGGAATGTTATTTTCAAGTAGGAGTGCGCCAGTGGTTGGGAAGACATGTATAAAATGAGATATAGAAGAGTGACTTTTCGTATAAAAAGCTGTTTAAAGCCTAAAAACCTGAAATGTGAATGCTTTCTGTGACTACGGAAGCGTTTTTAAAGGAAATTTTACAAGAATTTTATTAGAAATCAAATTCTTACATTTGTAATATTGCACAAAGAAGAAACGCTATTCCAAGATATTAGATGTGTAGTTCACAAAGCCAGAAATGAAAGTTATGTCAAGTCGAGCTCCGCCATGTTGACAGAGCAAGCGTGCAAGTCGCGCCTCTCGTTGGTTTGTGTTTTGAACTGTGCCCTAGAACTGGCAGGGTGTTGTGATGTAAACGGGTCTGAAAACTGCAAACTAGTGCAGCACCAAAGCTGCATTCAGTTTTCCCAAGGAAAAACGCTACTCGCTTTTTTTTACACGAAAAGCACATTTCTCAGCCCCTGCGGACAAGGTAAACATGTTTTTCTTATACAAGCGTCCTGAGATAACGTCATTAGAAGCTTACGAAAGAAAGGAGTTGCTTTCGCGGCTTTTTTCGTAACAGGCCTAAACGTTTTATGTCACGTCACGTCAACGCTACACGTGATCTGGATAGAAAACTTCAAAAAATAATAAATCTGTTTTATCTCTCCATGCCGCCTGTAAGACCCGCACTCAGGCTTGCTGGCTGTTAATTGTTATTGTTAACTTATGTGGGCTAAAATTGAGAAACGACAGTCTTTAATTTTTGCATGATCTAGTACGCTATTTGATATGAAATGCTTTTCACGCATTTGTAATTTTAATGCAGGCGATTTTGCCACAAACTGCATCTATTTTATTAAACATCTCTGACAATAAAGTATCAGACTGTAAAAACTAGTTGTCGGCGTCAAGATTTCTGAGACAAATTAATGAATAAATTTTTCACAAGTAAGTCAGATTTAAGCCTCTTTGTCGGAAAGTGCTTTATCAAATAAGAATTCAAGTCCTAATTTCACCATAAAATTTAAAAGATTCCTATAAAAATTGCCTCATTTGATTCCGAATAGAACAAAGTTTGCCTTCATTTTTTTTCTGGTCCTATGACCTACGCGCATAGAAAATACAATATTATAATGGCAACTATTTTATTCCCCTTCACTTTTATTGGCAGATCGATACGTACACTTAAATTCGCCAAGAGTAAAACTTTTACATAAAATTTGCAAGTCGAAGAGGAAAACTTACGGGCTCGAATTACGATGCTCGCTGACGATAAGCATTTACCCATCTCCTGCGAAAAGCTATATAGCTTCCACTCCTAAAACGAAAAAGAAAAAAAAAAAGGATCACTACTCGCGATCATATAGTGCACACTCAATACATTCGGAACCAGAGTCACATTTATCCCCGTGACAGTATCTGTCCTAGTTCTTCTCCTACTATTTCTTTATATTCGCAGGTACAGTACATATTCAGTTTTTCTTCCGATTTACTGCCTAATAGCTCCATCCTATAAATGACACCCGTTCTTACTGGCTATATTTCCTTACATGTCCTCTCCATTGACCTTTTTCCCTGCTCGTTTCACTTTATACGAACGCGTAGCCAGATTAGGGAAACGGCGAAGAGTAAATCCATGAGACTAGGAGAGCCCCAGCATCCCTATCAGATGACAAGTTTCGTCTATACGGTAATCTATACCACCGAAATGGGTCCAAAGGATCCTGTGTTGGCCCTTGGTCGCCAACCAACTTTCGATGACGACCGGACTCGTCCATAAAAAAATTGAGTTCGTCGTGGGCAACATCGGATCAAACTTATTGGATAAGCGAAAAATGGGCGAGTTGGTGAGTCCTGGGGCCGAGTGGACTCTACGGGCTTCCTCACTTTTTGGCAGCCAAAAAGAAAGCCCCCTCAGCTAATATTACTACAGAACAATAATAATAATGTAAATCGTAGTATAAAAAGAAGAAAGGAGCATAGAACTTGTATGGCCCCATGTATCAATTGCTTTCTCCCTTCAAACTTGTCTTTTTTCTTGCTCTTGTCCCCTTTGTACATATTACCCTATGAAAGGCAATTGCATGACTTCTTATTCCCATATTCCTTCTATAACCCAGCCTTTTAAAACGTTGTAAGAAAGCCCGGAATCCCATTACAGAGCTTAAACGGTTGGGTACGGAGTCTGCAAGCATTTCCTCTTTGCCGTTTACAATACAGGAAAAAGACGTCGAGCCGGGAAAGGCTTGGCCAGGGTGTCGGAGACGTTCCGAGCTGAGCCTTTTTCCAGCCCTAGTTTTGCGACGAGTTCTGGAGTAAGAGAGATAGGACTAATTATTGTAGTTGGCATGATGAGGCGCGGATAACATATTTTTGTGGCGAGGTATGTTAATACAGAACGACAGCAATGGTTTCACATTTCTCAAAGTTGCATGTGGAATGATCGAGAATTAATCGAAATACTCAATCATGTATGTTTTTCCTAACTTACTTAAAAGAGATACGTGATAATTTTTCACCCCTTGCGTTCACTGTAGATGACCAAATATTATTCCAGCACATTTTCCCAGATTCTTTAATGTTACTGAACAAGGCGTGAAAATCCCAGACACCACATTCTCTTAGTTATTTTACAGGGAGATCTAGAAATCCCAGGACAGCCGCCGAAACGGTTGTAACAGTCAATTTTTCGAGCACGGGAAACGAGTCGTGAAAAACGGCAACGCTGCATGACTTAGCTTGTTTTGGAGTTCAGAACTGTCGTCTGTGAAGAAATCCATCGCAGACAGAAGGCCAACAGTTGTCTTGGTATATGTAGCTGCTGTAAATGATTACGAAAACAACAACAACAACAACAATAGCCTGTAAAAACAACACGAACTGTTAGAGGCGCAGCTAAGAATTTGTTTCGGGGTAGGCCTGTACACTCAAACGCCCCTCAATTTGCCTCAATTTCAACTACATTTTTATTTGCGGGGGGCCAGCTAGTCCAGCCCTAAACGACGTATAGTTCAAGACATTCATAAATTCATGTGCATCAATGTAAGACCTGCGACAATTGCGAAAAGGAGGAGTCAAGAATTTTTTTTAAGGATTTCGGGGTAGGCCTGGGCCTACCCCCTGGTTGCGCCACTGCGAACTGTTTATCTTTAGGACGTCGTCATGGTAACCGTACAGCTTTTGAAAATGGCGCCTTCACAACACGTTCCACTTATCTGTTTATTTATACAACTTTTCGTATAGTATGCTATTTCTTGACGGAAATGAAGCAAAAATCTTTCCATATTTTTTTAATGTAACTGCCAGCTTTCGTTATGATACGTTTAGTGTGTGATAAGAGAAATTTGAATGGTAAAATTTCTTTAAAAAAATAAGGTGAAATGCCTTTACTGTAGAAGATTAGCTGGCTTACACTGGCCTGCAGGCATTGTCGAAGCACGCGACAGATGACTGACGCCTGTGCTTTTTTCCAATGGGAGTCTGTCATCCGTCACGTGTTTCGACACGTCGAAAGGCCGTGTAAAGCCAGCATCAGAGAACAACTTTTCCAAAGATTCGCTACAGACTCACTGTACTGATTTTATGCGAGATTTTACAGCTTCAAAGTATAAGTTAGTAGGCTTCAGACTGAAGCCAATTTAACCACGAGAAAACACGATTTGGAATACGATTTGGCAACACTGCGCTTAGCAACAATTGAAAATGCAAAATTTTCGATTGCGTAAAGGTGAAACCGCATAAATAGGGATCACTGCATTTCCCAAACTATTGAAAAGCTAATCTACAGAACAATGCGAAAACAGTTGACCAGTTTCTTAAGACATTTTTAAAATAATCGTAAGGTTCAAGAGCGAGTGCTTCTTTCGGATCGTTTTCATTGAAATCAAGTCGACGTATGTGTAAGTCTAATTAAAAAAAATCACCAGAAGGAGGCGCGTTACATCAGCGTTCTGCAACCTATGGCCCGCGTGCTGGAGCCGGCCCACGTGCCCAATATATCTAGGCCGCTAAGCTCGGACAGAGAATAATCATTAATGCAGTAAAGCAAATTTCGGATACAAAAGAGCATAAAAATCTCAGTTTGTTACACACTAAGGGCAATCCTAACTGAAAAACAATTCTTTGTTAAATAGCTCTTTTTTTTTAGCTGGTTAATATCTTTCAATTGGCTAATCTGGCCCGCCTTCACGTCATATCCTTGAGCCGGCCCATAGCCACGTCACATGACTTAAACCCCTGACTTATGTGAACAGTCCAAACTCAAGAAATAATTAAAGTTTGACGAACGGCTAAGTATTTAAAATATCCAAGATTCGAAAAGTCAAGTTCATACGTAAAAAGTGCTAGGGTAAAAAGATTTTCCGTTATTCTAAGTCACGTCGGCAATGGCGTCTCATGTTGGCCATCTAGTGTCGCGATTTGTTACCACTTGTTGGACTATAGGTTTTGATGTTAGACCTCTCCATGCTGGATCTTTAGATATCTTCTTTTTGTCGATTCCAGTTGTCTTTGCAACGCATCGTTTTATGAGACTATGAACTCATCAATGTCATCAATCTTCGATTAGTCAAAACCGTGTCGTCTTAACAAGCTATGGCTATCATGCCATGCCACAATCAAGACAAACCGTTTGCACCTACAAACATACAAAGTTCGCATTCTTCCTTTGTTTACGTTAAACTTCTTTATATTAAGCGCTTAAATAATTATTACTTTCATTCCGCCTTGTACCCTAAGCTTATTTCTAGATCCTAAAGTGGAAACTACCCCAAGTCAAGTTTAAAAATGGCGGATCTGGACATTCCTTCAACCGCCAGCAACTAGTTTTTTACTTGATAGTGTCACGCACAAAGATCAGCAATTCGGTAACCAAATATACTCTCTGTACTCATTTGCTAAATAGAAATATTTTTTCCTAAAAAAAGTGATTTAACCATTCATTGCAAAAGTCGATAGAACTGTCTAAAGCTACCCACTTGCGTTACCCGCTCGTTCTGAGTTGTAAGAAGCATGCATGAAAATAAGTCATTTGAGTAGGAGGTTGGGGCGGAGAGGAAGGTAATTGACAAGTCAATTTTTGGCAAACTTGTTTATAACCTTTACAATTTTTTATTATTGTTCCCGAAAATGGGACAATGTTCTCGGCAAGACGACATGTAAGGTTCTTTTCTCATGCATAGTTTATTTTGGGGCTTACATAAATAATAAAGTTATTCTGTTTTCACTTCTTAGAAGAACACGGTTAAGTAAAACACACAGTAAGTACGCAATGGGAACGAGGAAAATAAAAGGCGGCAGTATGGCACAAACGCACGTCTGCCACGGGGGAGATGGATGTCGTCACGCAAAGGCAATGCCAATACGTGATGCCATGAGTGATGAGCCAGGTCAATCGAACTCATGTTCCGCCAACTGCTAATGAGCACGCAGTTATACTGGCAGGCGGAAGAAGACCAGGATGGAACGAATCGAGCGTATAAATTATTCAATCCCACCAACAGATAACTTCACAGCATGTTGCCCGTGTACAAAAACGAACAAGCATACCTCCTATTCTCCCCAAAGCGGCCACCCACAATTATGGACGACACATGTATACATACCAACCTGGCTAAAACTGGCTTTTCTTGCCACAATGTCAAGCAAAGAGAGTTTTTTTATTTATTTCAACAAAAAATTCCAACTAGAAACAGTTGGTTTGAAAAATGTACATGACACATAAATAAAAAATAATAGGGAAAATTAAGACAAATAGTATTACAAAATGAAACTTGAAAACGATACACAGATAGAAAAATTAGACACAAAAAATAGAAACAAAAATAGAAAAACAGTAAAAACAGAAATAGACAAAAAGTATTAAAGCTAAAAATAAAAATAGAAGAAATTCAGTCTCGAGAAAAAAAAAATATTTTGTGCAAAAATTTTGGGCTTACATTAAAATAATAAGGTAATGAATGTAATAAAAGAACACATGGAACATTTAAAACAGCTTTTCTTTCACGGAGCCGGTGCGCAGAGACATTGTTGACCAGCCCAAACGTTAATTACCACGGAGCGTTTCGGTGGTCAAATCAAAGTTCGGTGGGTACGTCCGCCTGTTCTAAGAATTTTTCGAGCGATCACCGTTGAATATTTATAGCGAGTAGATTAATTTTTAAAGAGTATTTTTTTTACAAAATCTAACGTACTTAACATCTATTTGTGGTTTGTTAATTACTCGCTAATTCATTCCCCACCTCTTTTAAGTAACGTCAGCAGTTTGAGATCGATATTTTGTAACTACTTTGTGTTTCACGTGAAATTAATTATGCTTTCGGTGAGAGAATCGAGGAAATGTGTCTTAATTTCGGTTTTGGGGCGAAACGGATACATATCGAAGGCAAAATAGGGAAGAAAATATAGCGTGTAACTATATAAAACCTACCCACGCACAGACCATTGACTTTGAGGTGCCCTGGCGACGTATGAAAGAGAGGAGAGAAGTGGATGACGACGATAGAGAAAAAAGTGAAAATGGGTGACAACCAAGTTCCCCTCAGTCTCTCCCCACTTGCACAAAAGCACAATGGGCCGAACCCTAGGTTCTTTATACGTAAAACTCCCGACAGAGACAAGTGGCCCGTACGTAACCTGGCATCGTCGCACACCTGTGTTCACAATCTTATTCAATCCTTAGCTCAAAAATTCCTTTACACTTCCCATTCCAGCTTATCCAACCTGAAACCTAAAGTAAAAGCAATACCTCACTGCCAGAAACGCATTAGCTGAAAAATCTTTTCAGAGCAACTGGATTTACAACAGTTCGAAGTCTTGTGCCAATTTAAGTGAATTCTTAGCCATTCAAATGGGTCTGGAAGCAAAGTGAATTGACATGATTTCACTAAGTTCGCAAGCGTAATATTCTTTTTGCAAAAATGCTGTCAGACGGGTGTGTAAATGTGCTAACGGAAATGTGCTAACAGGAATGGCAGTGCTGTGAAATTTCCCAATGTAAGTAAATCCTTGATTACTATAACTGGTCCGCAAATATTGTAGTGTGAATTGGTTAAAATTATGTTTCCTAACAGAGATGTGCGAAACAAAACTCGCTGTGTCAAAATCGGTGAACAGCAAAAAGTGAATAACTTACAATCAAGTGTGCCTGTGAGAAACTAACGTTATACCGTAAGGCAAGTGTATTTATAAGATAATAAATATCTCAAATACGATTATTTTCAACTACACCTTCAAACCATTTTTTTAGTTCTTAGCGATTTTCCAGAAAAAAATTAAACAACTATCGGAGATCTACCGTAACTTAGCTTAATCAATACCAAAATAGTCCAACCTAATTTAACCCACTTTTACTTAAATTTAAGAAATCTTGCATATTTACACCCACGCTCCAAGGACTTATTTGTTGCTCCATAAACTTTGCTCTGTAAAATACGATAGAGCAGCTTAAAGCCACGGGGAACCTTTAGCCCTTTTGGCGAATAATATGGGGAACTCTAGCGGAGCATAGATCCAAAACGGCTAGCTCAGTTGTTTTGATTTTAGTGTTAAAAAATTCTTTGAAAAATTTCACGTCTTGTGATGATGAGCTTTTCTCCAAAACGCCATTACAAAGTTTACAACATTAAGCGTCACATTACTCCTTTTTACTGAAACGAAATGTGAAAAAAATTGGTCCCCATAGTCTAGATTTTTATTAGAAAATTTTGACGCTAGAATTACAACACATTGGACAAGCCGTTTTGGTGTTGCGCTCCGCAAAATTTTTGAAACAAATTGAGAAGTATAGGCAAAACCTATGGAGTTTGGGGTGTCACTCACGGAGAGAAGGCCCGTACTAAGTTTAGCTCCCCCGTGCCTTTGCAGCAGACCGAACCAAGGTTAATAGAAACAATGTTCCGCCGTCCTGGTCCTTTGTGATTAATTTTCAAAATGTTACGTCATAAAATTGGAGCCAATCAGTTCAAAGGGCCGCAGGCGCTTGTTGACGAAGGAAAGTTGCCTGAAATCTGCTTGTAAACAAACTGTACTCAATTTTTGTGCGTTTTCTGCCATTTTAATTATCACTCTGAGTGTCAAAATAAGAGCAATAAAGTTGTCTTGAAATGCGGAATTAACGAACTAGTAGCTAAGTTTGCAAGTTTTTTTATTTTCCCTTTTTTCACGTGTTCAAAGTCGCCCATGTATTTTGGGGAAAAAACTTTCTTTCGCCACTTGTTTTCCGATTAAGTGTTAAGCTGCAAGCAATCTATTTTCTTATTGTATACCAGTGTAGACCAAAGCCTGTTACTGGGTCAATTAATCAATTGTAATGAATGATTATAATGTGGTAATTGCGCAGATTTTAATAAATTATGTATATCACCATTTCTGGAACTCTTTTCCATTTACTAACAATGAATTTTTTATAGCGACAGCTTCGCACGTTATAAGTAAGAAAAACGTGAAGACGCGAGTGTGTTTCGAAGAATGGTACGTCATTTGCTTTCTGCAAAACGTGATTCTGAAAGAAACATTTATTTCCATTGAGGGTAAATTCGTTACCCTTTAAATAGGCTTTTGTAAATTAATTGATTTGAGAAAAAAATAATTTGAATGTAAACGATTAAGATTAAATGAAGCAATGAAAATTTAAGAATATGGAAGACGTGTATTTAGTAAAAGAATACAGGAATCATGGACATTCCCTGCAAAGAAGGGGAACATAAAACGTATGTTCACATTATCATGGTTTCGTTCGAAAAAGGCGCGCTCCCAGCATTTTCGTGACGTTTGAGTCAGCGCTACCTGCGCTTTCCGCCAAGGGACGGTGGAACTTTGTTTCTAATTACCTTGAAAACGAAGTAACGTCGAAGTATAAAAATGGTCAAAGACAAAAGAAAGCTGTCGAGAATGTACACTCGCCTCTGTATGGCAGGATAGTTTTAGTTAAGTCTTGGATACGGTAAGTTAACTTAGGTCAGATTAAGGAAGGTTTAAGTTTATTCGTTGGATTTAAATTAAATTAGATCACGCAGTTTATTAAAGTTTTGCGCAATAATTAGGGATTAGAAAAGTTGTTTTGGACTGTGTATGCTTCCTAAGGTACGATAAACTCAGTTCGTAGCTTAACTTAGGTTTAAGTTTCTTTGCTTCCAAATCCGTCTTGAAACAGTTGAAACGTAAATACTGGTAAAAAAAATTATGACTGTATAAACCTTTATTGTTTCGTTTTTCTAGGTGGCTTTAGGCTTAGGTAGATTAGGTTACAGAAGTTTTAGGTTTATTTTCTTCGAAAACAGTGCAACATGTCTGAAGACAAAAATGTCAGAAGGTTAATGCACGCCCCTGTAAAGATACATGAAGTGAACGTGTAACCTTGTGAACCCTTTCACAAGCATAGTTCTAGCCTATTAGTGTTAAGAGTTTTGTATGAAAACATGTAATCCCTTAGGTCTAATCTCTTGCAATATATAACGTTGAACATTCTATGCCAAAGTCAGTTGAATCATGAAGATTCAGTTGAATACATTATTTTCTTAATTACAATCTTTGTGTGATTCTTAAGTAAGAAGACAACAATACGTTTGGTTGGGTTAACTTAATCTAGATAAGGCTATGTTGAGTTAAGCAAGTTTCTTTGTTTCAAAACTTACAGTAAGGGGTTCAAAGGCAAAAATAATGGTCAAAAACGTATAGGCTACATATTAAGTTGAATATATTTTGGTTACACAAGGTTAACGTAGGTTAAGTTAGGGTATTGAAATTCACTCTAAGTTGTCTTTTATTACTTAAACCTTCTCTGTAAAATCGATTAAACCCGGCAGATGGTTTGGGGTATAGTGGTGAATTGCACGAAAACTACACTGTAGTTTATGCTCTGGAAATGTGCTAAAATACTACATTCTTTTCATAGCTGAGTGAACGACACCAGAAAAACGAATAATTCGCGGTTTTCCTGAACCTTCACGTTGATCCGGGAAGGTGATGACTTCATGGAAAGTCTTTCCCTCACTCTAAGCGCTTCCGTGTCTAATTTGTGAAATGAACGTAAGAGAATTTTCCAAATGTCATCCACGTGGGTGTTCAGAAGCCCGTTCTCCTTATTACCAACTGCTCTGCAAACCCTGGGGCTAGGAAGCGAGTGTAGGTGAGAATCGTGATTTCCACCATCTCCTCCACATCGCTTAACATCTAACCATCGCGGAACGAGCAACAATGAAATGCACAAAGTGACCTTGAGTTATGACGTGTTGCATACTCGAGCCTGTTAGCCTTCTTGTGACCCATTTCAACAACCTGTGGGACGGCAAAACAGGTTTTACTTAAAGCATGAAGAGAATACCGAAAACAACAAAGAGAAGTCAACTGGTTTTACGGCATATCTAACCAAGAAGAATCTTTAATTCCCGGCGCGGTGTGCGATCGTGCGAACGTGGGATATTCTAGCTCCAGGTCCAGAGTGCTCGGAAAAATTTAATCAATTTTGCAAGAAAATTTTGGAAGTAATATAATCCCCGTTGGCACCGCAACGGATTAAACTGCGTGCACTTTATCTCCCCAGTGTTAGTAATACGTTTCCGACAGAGTAATTACACGGCCAAGTGTTGTAAAAAAGTGATATCTAACTTGCACAACGTGTGTGTTTCAAGGTGTGAAACATCGGTCATAACGTGACAGTCACGAACGAAGAGTTGTGGTAAGAAATAGTGACCCAGACAACATTTAAAAAAAAATAACATGGAGCCACGCAAGTTCGTGCCCTTTACGCTTGTCGTAAAGGACTTCTTCGCCTCCACGTCTATGCACGGCCTTAAGTATATAACGGAAGAAGGTCGGCGAGCTATAGAAAGGTAACCTATCCGTTTTTCCTAATCTTCGTGTCTCGTGTGTAAGACAGCAAGAGGTTTTCGACTCTGGAGCGTAGGACACCTGAAGGAGAAACAGCGTAACTGCCGTCAGAACGGCAAAAATATTTTTATCTGAGTGGTTTACGGTCAGTTAAAGAGAAAAAAATACAAAAGAATTCCGTTAGCGTGGCATAGATTGGACAAGCACTTTTCCGCAATGAAAATAAGCAACATGACACCTGAAATATCGTTAAGAACAACGGTTGAATATTGCTTAATAATTGAAATTCGATTTACACCGGAATTCGCAGTTGGCAAAATTAAGAAATAACAATGGGAGTACAGTGGAACCCGCCTAATTACATAGGTTCAGGACCTGACGATCTCTATAAATTTACGGGGAGTTTGAAATAACAGGGATTTGCCTTTTCGACGGCTAAGAAGTATGAAATAAAAGCAAATGTTTTTATGTCTCTAAAATATACTTGTATTACAAAGTCACTGGTCAAAGTTTTCGCTATTTCTTGACTGGAACGCTGTGTAACGTTCATGTGGTTTAGCTTGTGCAGATCAGCTTTCAGGTCATATAAGCGCCCAGTTGAATTCATCAACCTCCGAATTAGTTATATGGATTATTAATTAGTAACTAGATTTTATACAAGGCCTCACGTACCATAAGAAGCGCTACAAGTAGCGACAATTTCCGGGATAGCTCGGCCTCCACTCCCACCATCAATGTCTTATACCAGCATACGTAAGACTAGGGATCTGTGATGCTTTTTAAAATTTGCTATGATTCCCTGGTCCATGGGATGAATTAATGATGTCGTATTCGGAGGTAAAAAGATCAACGTGACATTGGTTAAGCGTAAGTTGTTTGTTTGCGCTCTATCGTTGTCACACAGCATGGCTATTTTTCTATTTTCCGACCTCATCTTCCGATCAATTCTCTGAAGCTATTCTTCCTAGAAAGCAGCAGTCATCCGCGCGCTGTTGTTTGCTTCGTATACTACGCTTTATGTTCTTAAAGCAACGAGGGTTTTTGCTTTTTTCGATAACGAAGGGCTCCAGCTATTCGGAACCGTCCAATTATGCGGCTAGCAGAAGAATAACTCTATCTTTCGCTAATTTTGCACCAGGTACGTCTGTCGCCGCCAGAATCGCGCTAACGATGACAGGGAACTGTTCTGTTTTTTTATAAAGCAATTTGCTCACTTCAGATAATTCTGATGAAGCAAAATACAGAGGACAATAGGTTACACTCATTCACTGTTAGTGATTTATTTTTAGCTTAATATTACAACAATCAAATTGTGTGCTGAAGAAATAGGTTTGGCTCAAAAGGAGGTTAAAAGGGGACTAACTGTTACAGGCTGGGTGCAGGGATTTCATTCTTACCAATAATGAATTTTAGGCTTACGGTGGACGGCTACGAAATGTAATTGTTGGGTAACAATGAAATTGAACATAGTGGATATTTTGTCCATCGTACTGTTTCTATCCACGACAAAAAAAGGCACATTAAATGTATACAAAAACCTTTCGTGCTTTAGCACAGAACAACGTCCATTCCTTTGAACGATATCGTTCCGTCAGGCATCGCGCTGCAGTACAAGCCAGTTTTGTCAACATTAAAAATGTCTCGTGGATCAAAATATTCAATTAACCCAGGCTGAATGTCTGTTATCTGTGCACTCACATTGTCCGCGTCTTGTTTTCTCCATGCTGTCATTTAAATTGGATGTTGTTTCGTTTTTTCCACCTCTCCAGTCATCCGTTTGTGGTATTAAAATCGTCATTTCCCAGATCCTTGGCAAGTTGCTCAGCTTTTTCTTTGAAAAGAGGACCATTTATCGGTACCTCACGATTGCGAGCCTCGCTGAACCATCTCAGTAGTGCTTCTTCGACGTCCTCACATTTTCTAAGCTTCTTCCGTTTCCGGTTTGGGTTTGAGTTATTCCGCCATTCGTTCAAAATATTTTCTTTCTGTCACTTTTAATACGCGAAACCACTCTTTGATCAAACATCAAACTTTTTTGCGATTGATTGTTGTGTTTCGTTTTTCTCTAAAAACGCGATAATTTCAACTCGCTGGCTTAGTAATAGGCTTGCATACTTCTTCCTCGACATCTTGACTTCCCGTTCAAGTAACTTACATCGCTCGTCAACGATGAGGTGAAAGGTCTTGGGTAAAGGATTAGGCTCGAATACAAGTTTAGTCCAAGCATTTTTGGGAATTTTGCGGCCTCCTGGTTTCACTAATTGGCGGTGCGATTGCGTATGAAATTAGCTGGAGTTACTTACCATTTTTGAATACCCAAAGTCGTTTTATGAATTTCGGCGGTTTGTGAGATCATGCGATATGAAATTAAGTGGGTTCCACTGTGTGTAAGAAACACTTAAAAACAATGAATATTTATGTACTAACGAAAGTGGGCAAAGTGAAAAGGTCTTTTACAGGCAAAATGGTTTGAAGCTTTGAGTAAATTTTGAATATATTTTCAAAGTTTTACGAGCAAATAAAAACACGAAAAAATGTTGTGAGTTACAATGAGTGTACTTGTGCATGAAACAATTTTTGTAAGAGTATTACAAAGTTTTTCCAATATGCAATGGAATTTCTAAAACGCTTTACGGCGGGGAGAATAGCTGTTGAATGTCATTATTGTCAACAGGGTGGTATGGATTGTGGTATTTTGCTTGGGCGTGCTTTTTTCCGTGTACATGTGTTTGCTGATGTGGAAAAAGTTTGACGAATCGCCAGTGCTCATGTCCGTGGAAACAACCGAGTACCCGCTTGCGAATTTGAACTTCCCGACTATTACGATATGTAACACTAATAAGATATCCAAAGCTCAGCTGACAGCGATGCTTGACCAATTGGAGTAATTATTGGCTTTTTAAATTCAATTACATAATAATATTTATATTAGAAATATAATCATATTTGTGGTTTTCAAACGTTGTAGGGGAATTACGTCAGAAGATATGCAACTCATTATGAAAGCTATGAATCGTTTGGACTCAACCTTGGGGCGGTTTGACGAAATCCGGAATGTTTCCAGAAAGTTGCAGAAATCTAAAATTGGCTTGAAGCGCCTCCTAGAATTGATGCAAAGAGTAATTTTTCTTTGAATTGTCTACTTACACTTTATCACGCAGCATAAAATATTTTATGTATTTTTCTTAACCAGACTTAGCAATCTGAGCTCACAAAAGTTTGATCAAGACTTTTTTAGGCTTCAAATTCTAAACAGCTTATGCCATTAATTCCAAAACGAAATTTATCGTAAGAGACAATAATTACGTAAATAGTACACAGTAAAAAAAATATTCCCAATATATGATATAAAATCAGAGTAGTAAAAATGTTTGGCTATTAGATACAATACGACACAACGATGACGGATGAAATTTTTATAGGCCTCTCCAACTTGCGAAAGCATGGTGGTCGATTGTGTCTTGCTTAACATGCCTATCGATTGCAATAAAATCTTCCAACAGCGGACGTCCGACGAAGGCTTGTGTTGCTCTTTCAATACTTTGCCAATTGATTGGAGCCCAGAAAACGCGACTACACTCGAGTAAGCAATCGAAATGCGCCTGAAAGTGCTTTATTCACTTTCTGGGAAAAGCTTTAGTAAAGATTCTTTTTCTTCTTTTTCTTTAAATGCTTGATGTTTTTAGAAGTAGTACCATAGTCCCTACCGATCTATTAGTGGAAAAGTAAGTGCCAAGTTTTTTTAAAAAAATCCCGTGTTTTCACGAGAAAAGCACTGTAAAATCTACTTTGTTCGATTTCTTCTACTTACACAGCGCAACTTTGAATTACCCTTTCAAAGTGTCAAAAGCAGGGATTCGCAACGGTCTGACTGTCATGTTGGACACTTTAGTTGACGACTATGGTTCCCCCAGCAACCGGTTTGATGGATTTAAGGTATACCGCAGCGAACAACACAGGTGACAGAATGGAATATAAGGTGACATTACAGGTGCTGATTCATAATGCGCAAGAGTTTCCGGATGTGAGCGAACGGGGATTTTTCCTGGGAACCGGATTAGAGGTGTCGGCAGCCATGGAGGGCGCTACAGTGTATTCGACGCCTGAAGCTGAAGCGCTGTCGTTTACGAAACGGAAATGCTTGTTGGACAACGAAATGAAGCTCACGTATTTCGACACCTACAATCCTTCCAACTGTTACATTGACTGCATAAGTCGGGCGATGATCGAAGCTTGTGGATGCGTCCCATTCTATTTCTCATGTAAGTTTGCAATTCAAATAGGCCAGTGTTACATAAAACGTCCACTAGATTCTCCTACCATCGTTCTTCCTCCTTTTGCCCTTACTTTATTCTTTTTTACTCACTTTTCTTCGACCACCATTCATAAAGTTTTGTCGAAGCCTACACTGGCTTTTCACTTCGTTGTGTTCGTTCTCACTAGGCGGCATAACAGTATGATATTCTGTCAGCAAGCATACTTTACACTTTTGCTCGCTTGAATTCTACTCTTCTTCAACGATGGTTATTTTTATTCATATTCTCGTAACCAAAAGCCCAATCAAAGGCCGGGAAATCCACTGCTCGCACAAAACTCTCAATTGCCTCAAATGGCCACTAGTAGCGCTAGAATCACGGCCGACATGGCTGTTGTTTCTCTATTTTTTCCCGTTTGCGACGTTTTGATTCATTTCTAGATATCTTTTATCCTAACGTGAACTGAAAATGTCCATCATGGTTTTCTATGACGTCACGATCCCTGTTTAATGGGAAAAAAAGCTCCTCTGCTCGATGACCGCGTTTGCTTGTAGGCCACGTTGGTTTGTTGCAAGATACTAGTTGAAAGGTTTGTGATGCCACCGTGACCGAAGTTAGCTGTTCAAATTTTCAAAAGATGGCTGGAAAAGAGTACATACAGTGGAACCCACTTAATTGCACTTCGGATAGTGCCAAGACCCGCTTAATTACAAGAAAATTTCAAGCCACATTTCACTTCCATTTTAAGTAATGAAGACTAACCTCGGATTATGCCAACTTGGTTAATGACAAAACTTGCATAAAATCACGTAATTTTTATTACCCATTGGATATTTTTCAACATTATTTTAATCAGGTGCACAGCAATCAACTAGGGACATGAGCGACAAACATGCCGAAACTAAGAGACAACAAAATTCTAAGAAGAGCTTCTATGAGTTGTTCTTCAAAACGGATTTCCTAATGGAAATAAGCCTTTCTACTTTCCTCATTCTCGAAGTACATTATCTTTAGTCCAACGATTTGGTGTCCCTTTTGGAAAAAAAATGAAGAACAAGTGTCGACTGGACAAAAGTTTTGATCCAAGCCTTATTTTCAAAGATTTTGTTTTACAAAAAATAAGGAAAACATTTCAGGCAATTAGCGAAAGTCAACGGGCAAAGTAAAGCTTATAGGCAAACGAGTACTACACAGCGTAGAAATCGCTAATTTGCAACAGTGTAGATTAATGTTTTCTTTTAATTTTCTGTTGTTTTAAAGAAGTGCTACCTATATGATATTGTCACGTCACTAACCAACACTTGGTTGAATTTAACACTGACGTGGTTTTTCACGGGGCCCTGATCTGGCTTGGAAACAAAAAGACTAATACTGAGATAGCCAACGGTATCTGTATTTTTCCACCCATATACAAACTCCACTCTCTCTTTTTAGCCTCCTCTCCCAGCTTCCCTGTCACTCTCCCTTTTTATAGCTTCTTCACACCCAAACGAAATCAACGTAGTCCCTTTGGTTTCGGAGAAATGACTGTCATTAATCCAGAAACCAAGGGTGCGGTGGGACAAAAAGGGGAACTACGTTTAAACAAAACAATTGACAAATATTGGCGTAACAATATTTAATTACAAGCATATAGGGACATAGATTTTTTTTTAAACTCAACTGGTACTTCTATGCAATACAAATAGTCAACTCTGATAAACCCAAGACCCACTTAAAGACAAGCCGACTGGTCCGCCCCGGGGCCGTACTATTAAGCGGGTTCGACTGTATTACGTCGAAATTTCGAAAATTTTCGCTAAACTCTTACTGCTTTACAAGATGGCGTCAAGTGTATGTTGAAGTTCTGCTATAACAACATTAAAATCTTGTTGTAAAGTTCACTATGCTTGCCGCAAAGATCTATTACTCACTAGCATTCAAGACTGCAAGAAACGTTTCATTTTAGCTTTTGCGTGACAAGACACGCCAACGATGAATTTCAGCATGTAATTCAGACTCATGCTATTCAACAATGTTGTTGAACCATTGTAATTAGTACATTTCCTCCCACTTTATCCATGTTTTCCTGTTATTGAGGAAATAGCTCTGTTATTGTACAATTTATACTGTCTTTGTACTGTATGTAAACCTTGGCCTTGTAGTCTTGCGCTATAATGATTTCCTATGAGACCACATAATTTCAAGAACGACTCTGCCATTTTTAAATATTCTCTTGCCCATATATTATCAGATAATATCGAATTTTTATGCGCAAACTTTCAAATGAGTATGTGCAGAATAAACATAAATATACTTCCGTTTGTTTCTAGTGGGTGAACACGTAACTAAGTGTGATCTTTCCCAGTACGAATGCATAGCAACCGAATGGCGTAAGTTGAGAACTTTTACAGAAATTTTTGTACACTTCAAATTAAATTTTAATTTCGTATGTCATGAGCATAACCTATCCACTTGATTTTTTTCCGACCTTTTAGTGCATATAAGAAACTCAGATGATCACTGCCCTTGTCCTCCGTCCTGCAACGACTCCTGGTTTACCAGCGAAGTATCGGCAGCACAATTCCCCGGTATGGGATTTACTTTATCACGGAAAGCTGACCGTTTCCTAAAACGAAAGGCTAATTTGACCCGGGAGAACTTAGTGCCTTACATGAAGTAATTAACACTCTTTATCTTCTGATTTAGAAATCTGCTTTTAGTTAATAAAATGTCAAATAAATACGTAACGATAAGAAGTAACACTAAAATTTAAAATAGAAAATAAATAGCATGATAAAAGAAGGAACAAAATCAAGAAAAAATTTAATGGAAAATGCAACTTGAAAGATGTATTTTTATTTATAAGGTTTTCTTGCACTTTTTGTTTTCTTTCTAGCCGGTCGTTGTTCATCTACAATACAAGGTTCAGAATATGATTATAAAGTATTTCCTTTATTAATGTAGTTAAACGTTATTGCTTATTTCTAAACTAACTTCCAATTTAATCTTTTTAGGTACATCATGAGAATTATTTAGTTACGTATTTAGAACTGCCAATTGTCATCTTTTTAACTTCCTTATTAAGAAAAAATTAATTGCTTTTTCCAATTCATTTCAGAATTTTTGAACATCCTCGTATTGATTATGTAATATTTTCTTAATTTGAATAGGGCAAACGTTGCTATGTTAAATGTCTACTTCAAAGGAAGAACCTGCACTCGATATCGGCGCGATATCCGCTACGGAATAGAAGATTTCATTTGTAAGCTATTTGTATTCCTTAATATCAAATTCCTTTTGTAGGAATGTCTTATTATCTTCATAGTTACAACGATTTTTTTCTTTTTTCGTGTGGTGATTTTACAGCTGCCATGGGCGGGTTATTAGGCCTAGGATTCGGTTTCAGTTTCATTAGTGCGGTGGAAATTCTCTACTTCTTCCTAATCCGGTGGTGGCTGGGTAAACATCCGGGTCAAGCTTCCAAGAGCAAAGAAGCAGTTAATGGAGTGGACAATCCTGGTGCGTCGTTTACGAGTATGCAGCTGCAAAATTGGTTAAGAGAACCTGACTCCGCCCCGCTCCAGAAACAGGTTATCACTAATTAACTACCATGATGCTTGTGGGGGGAAAATACATGAATAAACATTCCAGCCCCACAAAGTACAAAAGAGCTTTGTTTTCCAGTGCAGTGTGAGGAAACCTCTTTATTTGCAAAAATACACGATATTAAAGTCCCAAAACTATACAATTTTACGAACACTTAAACGAATAAAAACGAGTGGACAGCATGCATGCGGGATTCGAAAGTTAACAAGCAAGTTACCGACAATTTTGAGTTGAAAAGAATCAGAATTAACAACAAATGAAATGAAAAAGTCCAAATAGCTCAAACTGTCCACTCCCACTTCTAATACTTATTTATTCCCAGTCTTTTTTAACGCTTAATGTCCTTTGGAGTAGAATTTGATTTAAATTTTGGGTAAAAGTTCTGTTCTATATGCAACACAGCCGTGAGCAGAAATGATAATCTTGAACAAAGAAAGAAAAACTTGGCAAAAACCAAAATGATACCACGAATTGCGTTACGTGACTATGCACATTTCTGTGAATGTTTTCGTACCTGCCCCGAACCGCTCATTGTCACACAATTCACCCATTTTACAACGACAGTAATGCGGTACAAGCAATCGGTACGATTGCAACTGATCCTGCACTAATGCAAAATGCGTCAGAAAAATGGAACCGAGACAGAAAATGTGAGAAACTGAGTACGAATTATGCAAGAAGCCATTTAATTTCTTCGGAATAAGAGTAAAATTGCCAAAATATTCAACTGAATTGACCCAGGTGTGAGACTCTAACAGAACTTCAGTGCACTTATGGGAAGTTAGAACCCAATGCACTACATTGCACTCAAGGGCGTTAAACTAAACTTGTGATAGTAAAACACCAACAACGAAAAGGAGGAAAAAAAACGCAAGACAATTGATAAAAGCTTAACCTATCTTATTTATCGGATTTTCGACTTTATTTCAAAGACGTTTTAAGGACTATTTTACTTTGGGAATGGGCTCGTAAACACAAAATATGGAGTTATGCGTGATACTAATATACACGAAGCAATTTCGCAAAACTGTCGAAAATCAATTCTGTCATTGGACTTGGCAACCGCGTTTTCTTTCTGATTTCACTTGTGTTGGCTAAAAAACTAAGAATGCACGCAATTGTCAGTTTGAGAGGTGCACTGCACCACGTACGCCTATTTAAAACGAGTAGCTCAGAGACGACTAAGCCACGGAAAGATTATTGAATTGAAGCCTGTTGCCTTGGATATTCATAACATCCTATCCTTCACTAAATTGGAGTTGAATGAAGCTCTCCAGGTTTCCAGTTACTTGGGTTACAATCAGCTTTTCCACTTTTTCACCGTCTTTGTTCTTTGTAAATATGATAAGTAATACGATGAGTCATTGTTAAATGTGCTAACTTTTACTGTCCCCGTTTTCCCTTTATACGAGCGTACGTTTGCTTAATATAACTGCGGTTCATACGTGTATTGTGAAAAATAACTAGAGACATTTGCTTTTATCACAGTACCTTGAACAGTTCGATTAACTGAACCAAAGGGTATTTCCAGACGACCGACATCGTGTCTACGATGTATTATCGTCCGATAAACATTCGATTAGAATCATTTGAATGTAGTGTTTTCGTTTACATGACTGAATATAGTTATATACAAATGTAGAAGCTAGAAAGAAGTTTTGGTTCACTTATGTTCGTCATTTGATGAGCTAGTACTCTAGAACATGCAATGAGCGGACTTCAAGCCAGTGGTTAATCAAATCAAATTTGCATTTTGCAGCCAGCGCTCTCTGGCAAAAAAAATTTTTCATAGCAACTCATAGATTACACCTCTACCTTCCTTGCACGAAATATTAGTACGTAGCTTGGGCTAAAAGTTTCTTCAAAGTCTACTGACGCAATTGCATACTGTTTCTATACGGTAAGAAAAAAGTACATTTGTTCGGTAAAACTACACCTCACGACAATACTACTTCCTCACGGTTAGGTCCTTACTTTGTAATTTTGATTTGGTATGCTATAAGTTTTGGGAACGGGATTCCATATGCAATTTTTGGACAGTTAGTAGTCGCCTACGCTTTCTGTTATAAAATTAACTATTCGGGAAGGTGGTAACCCCCTATGTCTCCCTGGATAGAGGATTGCTCAGGGTAAAAGTCATTTGCTCTTTAGAAAATACACCTCTTTTTTGTAAAAACAATAAAATCTTTCCGCAGACATTTTTTTAGAAGCAATGTGCGGATTATCGTAATAAACAAATTTCTGCTGGAGTTTTCACAACCAGCACTGCTCAAATCTGCCATCTAGTGTACACACGTAATATTGCATACTCCACGACAGATAAATGCCGTGTCATCGTCTAACGAGGGATTCATTACAAAACGTGTTTCTACAAGCGTGAATTTAAAGCTTAAAGTTTCTTGTTATTATATCAGAGATCTCCAACCCACGTGACAACTTGTGCGCAGCACGCGATTTGTAGTGGTAAGGGAACACATATAGGCAATATGGAGGCGTTCAATCAAGTTTACTTTATAGAAGGTTACCCCATCAGCTGGCGCCTTCCTCAGAAAACACCCAACGCGTAGGAGTGACGGCGCAAGAGCAAACTAAGAACGCGCCGCCTTTAAACAGGACATAGCCTTACTAGTCAATTCCTTGAATTGTCAAAGGAAGTGGTAAATTCACTTGTTCGGATAGAACTTTCATTACAATCCAATTATGTACTTTAATTTTGAATCAAAGAGAAAAAGATGTAGGAAGGTTTACGAATCCCGTCAACTTTCCATAAGCAAAGTTCAAACACGAAGTTCCTCTGTAAGATCGCACTCTCTATTGTAACCTTGGCGTTCAATCATTTGGTGGACATTTCGGTAGCACGGCATATGTTGTGCGCAAACGTACATTTCTGGAAATAATTTTGTAGCATACTCGTTTCTAGAACACTCAATGTCACAGAAATTATCCGTTTCACAACGATAATAACGGGACTAAGTAAGAACAAATCAGCCCTTATTGCCCCACCACTTCTGGCCAAATACTTGAGAAACATGGAACCCATTATAAAAATGCGTGAAAAACTCATTTCTGAGAGTGGGCAAAACGCCATATCAATTTCATGAAAGGATGTATTCTACTAAACTTTACATGAATACAATCGGATGCGAACTCCTGTCAGATTTGTCGTTTGTATGTTAAGTGGGGTTTGAATATACCGTAGTTTACTGCACTTATCTTTTAGCTTAATTTGTGAACAACACGACAACTGTTGCGAAAAGAGGAAAAAGTAAACGGACAGGAGAAAAAACACAGTCTTGCATTAGATCACTCTTCCTTCTTAGTTGCGGAAGTTGTCCCTCAAGTTTTTGTGGTTGAAATGTTAAAAAACACACCACATGCATCCATGTTTTCGAACCATATGAAGCCTCCTGGTAAATACTGGACAAACTTTGATTTTGTCGTTGGACTGGCAATCATGTTAGTCCTTTTCGATTTCTATTTTAGTGGCTTAAACTTCACAGAAAAGAATCCAGTGCTAGCCTGATGTACCCTGTGAACTGGGTAGACTGATATCTGACCAATCTGGTTTAGAAGTTCGATCTTAAACAAATTGTATCGTCTCTTTCCCAATTTTTTTTTTTAGTAATTGATTGAAGTTACAAACACACTTGTAATATCTAACTTAAGCTTTCCCGTGGCAAATGTTCCGTATTTTCAGTACTGCAGCACAATCACCAGGCATTATTTGGTCAATTGAAGGGAAGATACGTCCAGCTACCGGTGAGGAAGTGTCGCTCTGAATAGGAACAGAGACAAGAGTCGTGTGTTTGCTTTGGAAATCAGCAGTCACCGGGACGTTCAGCGCTATCACTTGCGAATACCCGTAGGACCTAAATCTAGCGAACAAAGCCGTCAAACAAACCGTTTTCAAAAAGAAGAAAGCCGTTTCTTGGCGCTAGATTCGTAAAAGCTCGGCGCATAGCCCATGCCAATCATGCGTTCCGAATGAGGAGTTTTTGTGGTCCGCGGACGATTGAGACCATTTGCGAGGCTCGTTTTCGGTCTTGGTCCGCTCCAATCATCCTGGGCCCAGTTTGTTGAAGTAGTAAAATCACGGGGTTGTTTAGCGCTGGGAGCAGTTTGAGGAAACATCGAAAACGTTTGCTGCACAGGAGGCGCGGAGGGACCATCGTCCGAATCGTTGATCATTCGTGAGCGTTTGAGTTGTTCCGCTTCACGTTGTCTCCTTTGCGCTTGTTCTTCCGCTTGGACTTGCAGGGATCGCCGGTACTGTTCTTGTCTTTCGCGTTTTTCTTGTTCAGCCTTCTGCATTTGGTCCGTCGAAGGCGCATTTCCGAATCCTATGGAAAATCGCCCGTGAAGGAAATTATAAATTTACGGGACAATATGTCATGGGAAAAAAAACGTGTCAGACGTGTACACGATATAAAAATATAAAAGGGAAATTTGTCAAAAATTCATTTTAAATCTTCTGTATTACCCCAAACAGGATTAGCTTCCAATGCAGTTTTTCGCAGCCGTGGATTTGGAGCCGGTGTACTTTGCCACACAGGAGTCGATTTGTTTTGTGCGTACGAGTTTTCTTGCAAACTACCCCTTCTGCATTGGACACCAGCAGCGGAAATTGGTGTGTAGTACTCATTGTATCCCGTTCCTGTAACAGGCCGCGACAATCCTCCACCTGCGAACTTTAAGTTGGCCAAGTCATAGCTGTCGTCATCGATCAATGACACGTGTCGTTGTAGCTTGGATAGCTTTTATAAAACATGTAAAATAAAAGAAAATGAATTGGAAAGAAGTAAAAAGTTTCCAAGGAACTAAAAATAACTTCAAATATGGCACTAAGCAAACTTCGGGAGAAGTTTGACGCCAAAATTTCGTTAGCATTTTTCGCTCTCGAGAAAAATAAGGAAAATGTAACTTACAATAATGCCGAGCTCAGAAACTTCATTTCCCAAGTTCAGGCTTGGTAAAGGAGCGGATTCCACCCGATGTGTTGTCGTTGTAGGCAAAATAGTGATGGGTAATGGCTGGTAAGGTATCGGCGGAGTTGACGGACGTGAGTGATACGCGGACATAATTGCAGTCTACGTTTAAAGTTTTAATGACTTTAAATTTAATAAGTCAGGCAAATTCCTTTAATTGTTAATCGTCATTTTTTTACTCCCCTTTCGGATAATTTTCAGCACTAATCTTTCCAGATTCTTACAAAAATTAAAGTCACTAATACCATTTCGAAACTATTTTTCTCCCCGCAAATTGAAGGAAAATGAAGTGACGAAAAATTTTGCTCCACAGTCCTTTCCGAAATCTAACTTTTGTTCAATTCATAATGTAAGGAAAGGTTATACGTGCCTAATTTATTTGATAAGGTATTCAAAGTATTTAGGAATTATACGAAGCGAAAAGATAATGGAAAAAAATGAAAATTACAGGAAAAAAAAACACGTCAGATGATCGACGTGTTTTCTTTCAAATCGCTAGCTAAAGTAAAAAGCAAACTCATCAGTTGGTATACCTTAGATAAAAGAATAAAGAATCATTAAATTTTTTCTTACTCTTGAAGGTTGTGAAATTCTTTCCTTTTGTCCGTATCCGCTATAATCGCCGTGGTTGGTACCCCAGGATGATTCGCCTTGGGGCCACCAAGATTGATTCGAATGACTTCCTGAAGTAGAAGTTTGTGCATTTCGCAGAGAATACTTCCCTCTCCCTACCATATTTTGGCGAGATCGTTTTTCACTCTTCAAAACGTTTGAGAGAAGCTACCGAGCTCGTTAAAACCGAGTTCAGCTCAACCAAGGGGACGATTTCTGTCGAGCGTCCATTAGTGTCACCACAGCAATATTTGACTTCCTCGCACTAAAGCTTCATCGCCGTCTTCATTGAACTGATGCACGAATCGAGTTCTCGAATGACCTTAAAGCGTCCTTCCGGAGTGCTTGACATTAACATCAGTACGGTTTGACATGACACAAAACGGATTAAGTTTGCCGGAAATCGGTTCCCTGCACATGGACAACAGGAGTAGTACATTTACAACTGGAATCGCTTAAGCCCAAGCAGATTGTCCGAGTTGGACTTTGGAGCCAACGCATCTTCCAAGATACACGGAGCAACAATGGCAGAAGTGTTGACAGATGGAATTGAAGAGAGGAAGACGCAACATTAGCAGTGAGAAAGGTGGACGTTCACCGGAAATTGTACGTTGGATTACGTAACTTTGAGCACGTGCACGTGTTTCGTATTTCTGTTTTATTTAATTACAAAAAGTATTAGTAGAGAGATCAGGTTTTAGAAGTGTTGGTAACCGTAAGCTGAACAGGACTGGGAGTTGTATCGTATCGCAGGAAGTAATAATACGTACTCGCTAAGCTTTTATATGGGAAATCAATAGGAGGGGTCACGGAGACCTGTTAACCCCCTCCCCACACACACAAAAAAAAGGAACTCAAATGCTAGTGTTGCAGTAGTAACCCTTTAACCTTGCCAGGACTAGTTGCTTCGATTTATTGCACACAACAAGACTCGTGGCGCAAAACTTGAAGGAAGTTGGTTGCCACGTGCAGGCCGCTCGGTTGAAGTGTGTAATTAGAGGGCGGTCTTAAATAACTAACTTCACTTTTGGGTCTTTACGAATTATGCATCTGACTGGTTTCTGGTTAGATTTACATTATGCAAAAATTGTGAATCTAGTCGCTAATTTTTAAAGAAACTAGTAATACGAACTTTCAATCGCTCACTACTACCAATGGTGCTCACGGAAGGTTTCGTAAGGTGTTATTCCCCTTGACCGTTTTAGGGGGGGGGGGAGGTAAGAACAAACTTACATAGTTATTTCTTAAACAATTTTTCTTTCCTTTGTGTAAGGTTTATCATAGAAATTACTTTAATACAGTATATTAAGGTAGAAAGAAACGCAACTCAGTCGTAGCTTACAGATTCTTGTAAGAGATTATGGAGGACTCGACTTACAGTGAAGAAGCTCAGCGGCCAGAACACCCTCATTATTTTAGTTGAAAAGACCGTTGACGGACAAGACTAAGCAGTGCTTGAAACCTTACGAAGGGTAACCAAGTGCGAATATTGTCGCGGACAACAATTCGTTTTTACGGAAGAATGTATTTTGCCATGCCTCTTGCGATTAACGTTCGCAAATGACCCCTTGACTGACATTTTGTTTCGGGCTGATAACCCGATCCAAGCCTTGACACGGACCGGCTTCGGCTCGGCATAAAGGTCAACTTTCACTGTATTCAACACCTTGAAATTATATAATTCTTTACACAAACATTACTTTCTTGTTCTTTGCTAAAACTGTCAATTCTTAAACTTGTTCAGTTGATACTTATTGGCATAAACATTACTTTAATTATTTCTCGTTAACGATGCAGAATGGTGTTATTTGTTTTGATTTTTAAACTTACTATTTTATCCTACATCGCTATATAAATATAATTTGCTCACTTGCAACTTAAAAGCCTTATGTTCTTTAATATAGAGCAGTCCCGGGTCAAGAGTAGCGTGACGCGAAAGTAACAAAAACTATAACTTTTGAACGAAAGGTTTCTTGTAACTGTAAAAAATCCTAGTAATGACAAATACCGTTGATTAGTCTTTAAACAAAGTTGCACGAGGAATGGGCGGAGCACTATTCGAGATATTCAATAATATCTGATTCTGCTACCTTTCTTAAAAGAAAGTTACGTTTTCGCCCGTTACGTTCATTGTAAATAACCAAAAATTTTACAAAATATTTTTTGAGCTAAGCGAATGATAATGAACAGTACGTTAAAAACTCAGACACCGCAGTCCCATAGTTAATTTTACAGGAGGCCTAGAATTCCCAGGACGTCCGCCGACACAGTTGTAACAACCGATTCCTCCACCGTGCAACACGAGCGGGGGAAAATTGCAACACTGCATGACGTTGCTTGTTTTGGAGTTAAGAACTGTCAGGTATAAAGAAATTCATCACAGACGGAGGGAAAGCGGGTTGCTTTAACTTAAGTACACTAACCAGCTATAAATGATTATTAGGAACAACTATGCTCATAAAAACAACTCGCCCTGTTTATCTATAGGATGCTATCATGGTAACCCTGGCGTTTGAAGACGGTACCTCCAGAACCACTTCCGACGCCTATGTCTGCTACAGTTTTTGCAAGGAAGAAATATAGTCCGTACAAGACTCAACTTGTCCTTCTTGCTTCGCGAATTTCTGTTTCACTTATTGGTGAAATACAACTCTGCTACTTTGAAAAGAGATTAACTTGAAAGACACCCGCATTTAAACTGTTGGGAGTAAAATGGATAAAGACGTATATAGAAAATGAAGGTTTATTTGTCATCTGGTATCTGGTATAAAACATTCTTTAGTAGTAACGGTTGTAAGCTGGCTTGGCAGGTGCAGGGGCGACGGGGACAACGGGGGCTGGAGCAGCGGGCGCTTGGTAAACGGGAGCGTAGGCTTTGGGCGTTTCCATCTTGGTAGCCTCGTACTTAGAAGCAGCAGGAGCCACGGGAACGGCAACTGGAGTCTGGATTTTGGGAGCTTCATACTTCGGGGCATCGTATTTCGGAGCTTCGTACTTAGGAGCAT